>CM044016.1:496025-523525 GCA_024085815.1 Flaveria linearis | reverse complement strand
CCATGTTTCAGAACAGTAAAGAACTAAGTCAAAGTATAATATTCGGTAAATATCAAGACCCAATATGTATCTCAGGTCAGAGGATACCAAATGATGTTCTCCTTTACTCAAAATTACTTATGATCAATCAGGAAGATTCCATGTAGTAATATTTGAGATGCAGGTCAGTCCAATATTTATATCCTACAAATATCTATGAACTTTGGCAGCAACCCTTTGCTCTATATTCATCCATATGAATATCTACCAATCCAAGTTCATAATAGTTTATCTTCATACTTGTTCCCACAAGCATGACCGACTACGGACATTCTGAGTAAATGATTTACTCATGGATTTTAAACGTGCAAAATAGGAATATTAGTTGAAAACTATTATAACCAAATAATTCATTCAAGTAATAAGGGTTACAATATCTAAATACAAAATTAAAGATCAAATCCAGTCACTAGAATATTGAAGTCCCATGGCACAAGTATGACTTTCATTCTTTGCCTTTTCAAGAAGCTTCGTGAGTGGATCCGCAATGTTTTTATCCATGTGAACTTTGTGAATACATATCTTTCCCTTTTCAACTTCATCCCTTATGTAGTTGAATCTCTGTTCAATGTGCCTAGTCTTTTGATGTGCACGGGGTTCCTTGATTTGAGCAATCGCACCCTCGTTATCTCAAAGAATTTCTAGGGGGTCCTGAATGGAAGGGACACCCGTAGATCGACAATGAATTTCTTTAACCATGCAGCTTCCTGAGCTGCTAATGAAGCGACGATGTATTCTGACTCTGTAGTTGATAATGCCACCATATCTTACTTAGAGCTCTTCCAAGAAATTGCTCCTCCATTCAAGATGAAAATGTACCCCGATTATGATCGTGAGTCATCCTGATCAGTTTGGAAACTCGCATCCGTGTAACCCTTTACTACGAGTTCCTCCTCACCAGATCCATAGATTAGGAACATATCTTTGGTCCTCTTTAGGTACTTAAGTATGTTCTTAACAGCCATCCAATGACTGTTTCTAGGATTTGTTGGTATCGGCTAGTCATGCTCAAAGCGCATGACACGTCCGGTCTAGTGCATATCATTACATAGATGATGGATCCTATAGCAGAAGCATACGGGATTCCCTTCATTTTGTCTTATTCATCCTTTGAGCTTGGACATTAAGTCTTACTCAATATCGTTCCTCTTTGGATAGGTACCGTACCTTTCTTAGAGTTTTCCATCTTGAACCTTTTCAAGATCTTGTCAATGTATGCACTTTGATTTAAACCTATCAACCGCATTGATCTATCCCTATAGATCTTTATTCCTAAAATATAGGTGGCTTCACCAAGATTCTTAATGGAAAAACAGCTTCCAAGCCAGGCTTTTACTCCCTCCAAGGTTGGAATGTCATTTCCAAATAGTAGAATGTCATCGACATATAATACTAGGAAAGTGATGATGCTCCTACTTGCTTTCTTATATACACATGCTTCATCAGCGTTTTTGATGAACTAAAATTTGATTATCTCTTCATCAAAATGGTGATTCCAACTTCTTGATGCTTGCTTCAATCCATAGATTGATTTCTTCAACTTGCATACTTTATTAGGATGCTTTTGATTGACAAAACCTTCAGGCTGAACCATATAGACATCTACCTTAAGATATCAATTTAGAAAAGCGGTTTTGACATCCATTTGCCAAATCTCATAATCATAATGAGCAGCTATGGCAAATAATATCCTAATAGACTTTAGCATTGCAACGGGTGAGAAGGCCTCATCATAATCAACCCCTTGAGTTTGAGTGAAACCTTTTGCTACAAGTCTAGCTTTATAACTATCCAAGTTTCCATGCATATCGGTTTTCTTTTTAAAAACCCACTTACTTCCAACTATCTTGGAGTTAAGAGGTGGTTTAACCAAGTCCCATACTTGGTTGTCATACATGGATTGCATCTCAACGTTCATGGCTTCAAGCCATTTATCACAATCCAAATTGGACATTGCATCATGATAAGTGGTTGGTTCATCGGAATTTACCACATAGCATCCATCCACGAAAAATCCATATGTTTCAGGTGGATTACTAATTGTATCAGATCAGCAAACGTTTGTGTGTATTGATCAACAATTTGATCATCCTCAACATCCTCATGTTGAGTGCTAGTGTCAACCAAACGTGTATCGGTTTGTGGTCTTTGATCTTCCTTAAGATCCACTATTCTACTACTAGTTCCTTCCATAAGGAATTTAGCTTCTAAGAATTCAGCCTTCTTGGCAACAAACTCCTTTGTTCCAATGGATCACAGAGATAATATTCCATAGAATCTCTAGGATATCCAATGAAGATACACTTAGTGGAATGGCTTTCTAACTTGTTTGAGGTGGGAGTATTAACATAAGCCTCACAATCCCATACCTTTAAATATGATAATGATGGAACCCTTCCATGCCATATTTCAAAAGGTGTCATTTCCACTTTCTTGGTTGGGGCCATATTCAAAATACGGGCTGCATAGAGCAAAGCGAAACCCCAAAACGATAGAGGCAATGAGCTTTTAGCCATCATAGATCGAACCATATCCAATAGAGTTCGATTTCTCCTCTCGGACACACCATTGTGTTGTGGTGTTCCCGGTGGAGATAGTTGTGAGATGATACCACATCTTCTAAGATGATCTCTAAAAGCATCACTTAGGTATTCACATCCTCTATCGGTGCGGAGAATTTTTATTTCTTGTTGAGTTGATTTTCTACTTCATTCTGGAAGATTTTGAACATTTCAAAAGCTTCATCTTTGTGTCTTAATAAGTACACATAACCATATCGACTATAGTCGTCAGTAAAGGTAATGAAGTATCTTTGATGGTACCTAGTCATTGGCTTAAAAGGACCACATACATCCGAATGTATGATGCCTAATAAATCTTTTGCCCTTTTGGGTTTTTCACTTAAAGGTGCTTTAGTTATTTTTCCTTGTAAGCAAGATTCAATACATCAAATGAATCATATTCACTTGCTTTTAAAAGACCATTCTTTTGAAGTGTTTGTATGCGTTTCTTGTTTATTTGACCAAGACGGCAATGCCAAAGATAGGTATCACTCAAATCTAATTTGAGTTTCTTGGTGGTGGTTTGGTACAATGAGCTATCATATAATGTGTTTTCACGAACCAATTCATAAATACGATTAATAGGAATAGCTTTAAAATAAAATATGCCATTTAAAAAAACATGAATTTCATTTTCAATAAATGTTAAAACATAACAATATTGTTTAATTGGGAAATAGAAATAATGTTCCTAGTCAAACTAGGAGCATACAAAACATTGTTCAAAATTGCTTCCAAACCATTTGGAGGCTTCAAGATGTAGTCCCCTCGGTCTTCAACTTGAATTTTTCCCCATTCCCCATGTAGAGGCTAACATCCCCTTTCTTGAAGTCCTTACTTCTTTTGAACCCCTGCAATAAGTTGCATATGTGAGTTCCACATCCGGTATCCAATACCCATGTGTTTGAGGATATTAAATTTAGATCAATATGAATCATGAAAATTGTACCTGAGGTTTGCCCGACATCACTCTTTGTTTGCAACTCTTTAAGATGGACTGCACAATTCCTTCCCCAATGTCTAATCTCCCACACTTGAAGCATGGGTCATTTCAAGCAACCTTTTGCTTCTTCTCCGCTTGTTTTGGTGGTGGAGCTCTTACCACTCCCTTTCCCTTTCCCCTAACGTACCCTTTGCCCTTGCCAATATTTGCCTTGGGTGTGGGGTGAGGCCTCTTCTTGTTCCCACCTATGTTCTTGTCCCACCCATTCATGTTATAACTCATGAAAAAGTTGTCAAACCTCTTTGACAAAGAGTTGAGGATCAAATCCGTAGCCAACTCTTTCGAGACGGGACAATTAAACCTTTCGAGGCGGTTAATGTGACCTTTCATCGTACATAAGATGAAACAGATTGGGTGTCATCCATACGACATGCATGGAGTGCTCGAACCATTTCAAAGTGCTCTACCCTTGCCTGTTGTTGGAACGTTTCCTTCAGCTGGGTAATCATCTCGTATGCTCCATGATGTTCATACTCCTTTTGGAGATCCGGAGTCATACTTGCCAACATGAGGCAAGACACTTGGACCGAGTCGTCAGTGTATTTCACCCAATTCATAAAGGCCTCCTCATCCTCCTCATTAAGTTGATCGGGAATCGGATTGTCTAAAATATACGATCGTTTCTCTTGCTTGAGAACGATTCTCAAGTTTCAAAACCAATCTATAAAGTTATTATGGTTTAGACGCTCCTTTTGGAGAACGGTCCTTAGTGATAGTGAGTGAGCGGACGGGATTTCATTATTTTCATTATTGTTGGTGGCCATCTACAAAATTTTAACAAAGTTCAATTTTAGTATTTTTGATATCATTCATATTTTAATAGTTAAAACCCTTATAAGTGTCTTACACAATTTTAAAATCTAGAATCCAACGTTACATTTAAATAGTGGTTAGGTGACCTTTATCCATTATTTAAATTAACAAGGTAGTCAACGTTTTGACAATTGCAACCCTTTGCAACTTCTAGGGTATGGGATCGACTTAAACATCATATGTGTGGTCGGCACGTATATCTCATCAACACCTTTGTAAACCATATTGTAGGTGATCCATTAAACATGGTTTGCAAATCAAGTTACCCTACTTACACACATGTGAGTTTTCCAACATAAGTGGTTAGGTGATCTTTATCCCACAAATATGGTATCCCCACCTCAAATCACAAGTTCCCTCAAAATGGTTAGGTGACATTTATCCCATTTAGAGTTTCCAAGTGACTCAAGTGTTGTGCAAAAGGATGGTGTTTAACTTGTTTATAAAAGAAATTTTAAGTTTTCATAATACTAGTTTAGAAAACTCTATGTACCTTATATTTGCATGCTTTCAAATACAAGGTACCCTATGGTTCATTTTTAATAAAACCCCTTTTATTAGAATCATTAATCCTTTTAATAACCTTTTACTAATCACTTAATGATAAAGAACCATCAATTTTTAGCTTGTTAAGTTTATTAATGAGTTGCTATGCATATCCAAATATCAACCAACAACCATACAACAAACAACCAAACAAGCATAATCATACAAACATAAGTGCATAACCATAGCCAATGAGCTGACTACACTTGTTTGCTATCATAAGTGTTGTCATAAGGTCTTTTCTAAGGGTTAATAATGACACATCATATGTGCCATGAACTCCCACTTGAATCCACATCTAAAACGTCAATTGTCCATGCCTTTTGTGTCCATCTTTGGGTCTTCATCTTGTGCATCTTCTTTTACATAAATTATATCCTAATACAATTTTTCTAATAAAATAAATACACCTAATCTATTTATTACATAACCAAATGAATAAATAAATTACAATCCAAAATACAAACACAAATATTACAACCCTTTCAAGAGAAAACAACATGACAAAATCACAATCAACCAAAACCAAAACATCATAAGGTCAAGGCTATGTTATGTACCAAAATATGTATCATATACAACATCTAAGAACAATAATGAACCCCTTATTTTAGCCCTAAATTTTCGGCCAACATGAACCAAAAATTCAGGGTTTTGTCCAAACAATATAACCAACCATTTGATTTTAATCTTTCAAGGTTTATACTATAGCATGTAAGATTAAATCTTGAAACATAAGGGATTCACACTCCCATAACAAAACAGCCCTAATGGGTTGAAAAAGTCCATGAAAACTAACTTTTCAAGAACTTTTGAAGCATGCATTCCACATAAGCGGCTCTAGATGCCATTGTAGGGTTTTGTAACATGTTTATCAAAGCAAGTTTAACCATTTAAACTTCAAAAACGCAGCGGATATTAAGGTTTAAACATGTTGTTAACAATCTTAAAATATGAACCATTTTAAACCAAAAACAAAACCCAAGAACAAGGATCATTTATATATGTAAAATGGCATGCCATCCAAAACGAAATGCAATCATAGGGTGTTCTTAAACTACCTTTCAAGTACAAGATGTTGTAGTAAGGATGAGATGAAGATGATGATGTTCTTGAATGTGCAGCCCCCAAGAGAGAAAGCCTCCAGTTTGTATACCCACAAGCTCTTCCAAACACCTACTTGTTAGGTAGTAGAACACCAAGACGCAAATCCCTTCTTGCAAACTCGAAATTTCAGCCAAGAATGACTTCAAAATTCTGCCAAGAACTCGAAATTTTTGCCAAGAGAAAAGGGAGAAGAAGGCCAAATGCATGTGAGAGAGAGAAGGTGTGTTTTCTTGGAAGAGTGCAAGTATATCAAGCGTTGTATATAACCAAGACCAAAAGACACCACCACCACCACCACCACACCACCACCACCACCACCACCACCACCACCACCACCACCACCACCACCACCACCCCACCACCACCACCACCACCACCACCACCACCACCACCACCACCACCACCACCACCACCACCACCACCACCACCAACGCCGCCGCCGCCCCCGCCGCCGCCGTCGCCCGCCGCCACCGCCCCGCCCCCAACCCGCACGCCCCGCCCCGCCCCGCCCGCCCCGCGCCACCCCGCCCGCCCCGCGCCGCGGCCGCCGCCGCCGTAACTTCCCAACCCGACAAGGCTGACGTGTCGCTATCACGGTAATCAAAATCCAAAACATAATTCTATAATTGATAATGATTGAAAGTCTAAATTCCAGAAAATAAAACATTAGTCTAAACCCTAATAGAAGAGTCGATTACATCAATTTAAATAAATAAATATCAGTCTTCTTTATCCAGATTTCCACTCTTCACTCCCCTCCCGAATGACCCTGCTGACCTGACATGCATGAAAACAAAAACACGCCTGAGCATAATGCTCAGTGAACGGAATAACAGATGACAAAAATAAATAGACATGATGATAGTCAAAGAATATAACAGCATAAGACATATATCAGATAGAACATAACCCGAACTAATAATCATATCATATAATAATTGAACAGAGGGAACAAATGTAGCGAGCCCGTGAACCAACATGAAATGGAGTATGGGCAGACATACAAACCATTCACCAGAATCCTAAATGGAGTGGTGTGCAACCATCCATCAGGAAATACAGGACTAACCTAGGATCATTCCATACGCCTCTGAGGAAATAACAATATAACAAGACGGCCAACATAATTTTAGAGTCCTCTTAGAGTCGCCGTGATATCAGCTCACCGCCACGATTGGTGCCATGTTACTGATGCTGCAATAACGTGTCTTGGTCACCCCAAGATAGGGAGAGCTCGGGTAACAAATTCAGAAATATAAAGTAGTCTAGCTACTTATAACAGAATAAAAAACACACTATTTACGTATGACAGGAATCAAAATTAGAGATGATTGTACACATTTTATAATTGGATTAAACTTATCATTCCTTTGTGTATTTAGCAGTAGGGACTTGGTGTTATATTGTATTTAAATATAAGTATCCTCATGCCCTCACCTAACTCCCGGTAATACATTATTAGTTCAATTAATGGGTTTCTTGTTAATAAAATTTATTCGCTAGAGCTTAATTTAAGAACAACAAAGGACACCATGAACCCGTAAAGCTACCAAGGAACAACAAAAAAAAGGATCGGTGTTGTTACCTTAAGTCAAGTTAGCGAGAGTGATCGGATACGAATCAAAAGCCTGAACTATGTACTTGATGATCGAACAAAAACAAATCTGCAAATGCAACGAGAACGGTATGCGATGTTTGACGAAGGCAGCAATTTGAACTTAAAATCTTTCAAATCACAAGTTCATAAACAACAAGAACTAGAAGCGACAAAATTGATTTGGTACCTGGGTTGCTAGTCCAAAACTAACAGGGAGTCGGCAAGATTTTCGAGCTACTCGAGTGTTACAATGCTCCAAACGCTTCCGACTATAGCCTAGCAATGGATGGTGTTGTGGCCGGTTACAACCTTCACACACACGCGAACTAGAACACCGAAAACGTGAGCTTGAACAACAAGATGAAGGCAAAACGATGATGGTTTCGGTGGGGTGCGAACGGGATTTGATGGTATAAATAAATTGATTTGAAACATGGTTTCCACGAGATTAATACTACCTCCGTTTTGCGAAATTCGTTGAGAGTTGGTTGGAGCGGATGAGCATCACGGAAGAGGATGATTTGGGATCGTCAGGTTGTTCAAAATAAGGAGATTATGTCAAAATTGAAAACTTAGTCAAGTGGATCCGCATGCCTTTTTTTACTTTATTATTATTATTATTATTATTTATTATTATTATTATTATTATTATTATTATTATTATTATTATTATTATATTATTATTATTATTATTATTGGTTATTATAATTCTACCTCCCTAAAAAATTTCGACCTCGAAATTGTTAGATAGCGATCACCAAAGAATATACGGCATATCATATACAAACCTAACCTCAAGTTATATTCAGATGTGGTAGGCATTGAACTACTAACAACTATAATAAATAGTTTACAAAAATTCAGATACTGAAACAAAACTGGTTTGACCATAAGATAACTGGAATAAATAACTAGACATTCTACTCAAAGTTGGATGTATCACAAGCAATTTAACTAAAATATGAATACTAGTTGTAAATAAGGTCGGATACTGAGAACAAATAGTGTCTTCCATCTCCCATGTAGCTTCGCGTTCAGAATGGTTCTTCCATAATATCTTGACAAATGGAATAGTCTTTTTGCGCATAACACGTTCTTGTCGATCAAGTATGGCTTCTGGTTCTTCCTCGAATGATAAGTCTTTATTAATAAGGTGAAGCGGATAGTTCACAACATGAATCGGATGATAATTGTACCCCCTTAGAAGGGATACATGGAAGACGCCACGCACATGTGACAATTGGAGGCAAAGCTAAACGATAAGATACTTCACCGACTCTCTCCAAAATCTCAAATGGCCCGATGAATCTAGGGCTAAGTTTCCCTTTAAGACCAAAACGTCGTACGCCTTTGCAAGGCGAAACCTTCAGGAATACTTTGTCACTGACCTTAAACTCTAAAGGTCGACGATGTCGATCTGCATAACTCTTTTGCCTACTTTGGGCTTCCTTTAACTTTCCTCGAGCAATCACAACTTTCTCATTCGTAACTTGTACTAGCTCAGGTCCTTCAATAATTCTTTTACCGACCTCTTCCCAACATATGGGTGCCTGCATTTACGACCATATAATAACTCAAAAGGTGCCATGCCAATGCTAGCTTGCCAACTATTATTGTAGGCAAACTCGACCAAACATAAATACTCATCCCAGTTATCGTTCCATTGTATGGCACACACTTGAAGCATGTCCTCGAGTGTCTGAATAGTACGTTCTGACTGGCCGTCCTCCGAGGGTGAAACGCTATGCTAAACCTCAACTTAGTGCCCCACGCGGCTTATAAGCCCTTCCGAAAACGAGACGTGAACCTCGGATCTCGATCCGATACAATAGAGGCTGGAGTGCCATGAAGTCTGATAATCTCTTCGTAAACACTTTAGATAGTTTGCTAACTGAGAATCCCTGCGGAATAGGAAGAAAATAAGCTGACTTTGACAATCTATCGACCACAACCCATATCGCATCGTTCTTCTTTAATGTTCTTGGTAACCCGGTTACAAAATCCATGGAAATATCATTCCATTTCCATACTGGAATAGGTAGTAGTTGAAGCAGCCCACTAGCCCTCTGATGTTCAATCTTAACTTGTTGACAAGTAAGACATTTCTAACAAATCTTGCCATGTCCTCTTTCATACCATTCCACCAGAAATTCTGACGAAGATCACTATACATCTTAGTAGATCCAGGATGGATAGAGAACAAAGAACTATGTGCCTCGGCTAACAGCGATTCTCGAAGAGAAGAATCATTAGGCACGCACAAACGTTTGCCACACCAAATTACTCCGTGCTCATTAATTCTAAATTCTGATTGTTTTCCATCATCCAAATTCTGTACAATCGCCCAAAGTTCACCATCATCTTTATGTGCATCCTTAATTCGAGATACAAGGTCTGGCTCAATATGAAGTCTAGCGAGTTTTCCATCATTCTTACCAATCTGTAGATCAATACCTAGTCTATCAAGATCAGTAATAATATGAGGCTGTAACTGTAGCGAGGCTACCATCCCTGAACTCTTTCGGCTAAGAGCATCAGCTACCACATCAGCCTTTCCTGGATGATACTGAATGCTGGCGTTATAATCTTTCAACAGCGCTAATCATCTCCTTGTCTCATGTTTAATTCCTTTGAGTGAAGATATACTTCAAACTCTTGTGATCGGTAAAGATATTACAAGTCTCTCCATAAAGATAATGGCACCAGATCTTTAATGCGAAAAAACATCAGCAAGCTCAAGGTCATGCGTAGGATAATTAACCTCATAAGGTTTCAACTGTCGTGAAGCATAAGAAATGACCTTTCTGTGTTGTATCAACACACATCCAAGCCCTTTCTTTGAGGCATCACTGTAAATTTGGTATCCACCCGTACCTGATGGAAGTGTAAGAATCGGGGTAGACACCAATCTAATGTTAAGCTCTTCGAAAATTTTCTCCTGCTCATCATTCCAAGAGTACTTAACCCCTTTCCTTAAAAGTTGCGTATGGGGTAGAGCAATAACAGAGCACCCTTCGACAAATCTGTGGTAGTAACCAGCAGACGAAGAAAAATCCGGACTTCTGTGGCTGTAGTAGGTGTTGGCCATTTAGTGATTGCCTCTATTTTTGCTGGGTCCATCATAATACCATCTGTAGAGACCACATGACCCAGAAAGGCTACTTGACTCAACCAGAATTTACATTATGAAAAATTAGAATAAAGCTTCTTTTTACGCAAAGTTTCAAGCACGATACGAAGATGGTATTCATGTTCCTCCTTACTCTTAGAATAGATAAGAATGCCATCTATAAAAATGATGACGAACTTATCCAGATAGTCACGGAAAACTCGGTTCATTAGGTCCATGAAAACAGCCAGGGCATTCGTTAACCCGAACGGCATAACCAGAATTCATAGTGGCCATATCATGTACGGAAAACTGATTTCGGAACGTCAGAATCTTTAATCCTCAACTGATGATACCCAGATCTCAAATCAATTTTAGAGAAACACTTAGCGCCCTGAAGCTGATCAAATAAGCCATCGATACGAGGTAGAGGGTAACGATTTCGAATAGTGATCTTATTTAATTCCTGGTAGTCAATACAAAGTCTCATAGTTCCATCTTTCTTCTTTACAAACAAAACCGTGCGCCCCAAGGCGAGACAATTGGTCTAATAAATACGAGATCTAATAACTCCTGTAATTGTTCCTTCAGTTCCTTGAGTTCAAGTGGTGCCATACGGTATGGTGCCTTGGAAATCGGTTCAGCACCAGGAATAAGATCAATAGTGAATTCCACCTCGCGATTCGGTGGAAGTCCAGGTAACTCTTTAGGAAAAACATCAGGAAATTCACAAATAACCGGATAATAAAAAATACTAGGCTCCTTAGAAGATAAAATTTTAATTGAAGCAAGGAATACTGCACAACCCTACAGTAAGGATTTGTGGGCCTTAAGTGCTGAAATTATCTCAAGAGTTCTACGAGGTTTAGTCCCCTGATAAATGAGTTCAAGATGCTGGGGATCTCCAAACAGAATCCGAAGAGTCTGACACTCAATTGTAACATGATGCCGAGTTAACCAGTCCATTCCTAAGATAATATCAAAATCTCCATTTGCATGGGCAATAGATCCGCTGTAAGAGTGAGTGATTCAACTCGGATCAGACAATCCTCATACACGTGAGAAATTGTAATAGAGTTTCCCATAGGAGTCATAATATTCAGAGTGTTTTCTAATAATGTTGGGCTCATCGCTAGATGATTAAGGAAGGATTGAGAAACTATGGAGTGTGTTGCTCCGGTATCGAATAAGACTTGAACATCATAAGTGCCTAACATGAGAGTACCAGAAACAGTACCTAAAGAATTTATGATACCATGATACACTTAGTAAATAGATAACAAGCATAATTTGAATTGTAGGAATCTTAGATTATTCAGACATGACAGATTCACATATGTGAGGAATATCAAGAGTCATACCTAGCGTGTTTGCTGCATCCTTTGCGTTCAAGGCAAACACTCGTCCTCCGTTAGTAGGTTGTTTAGTGTTACTTCCAGCTTTTCCTTTATTATCAGGATATGGACAGTCTTTTAGTAAATGACCAGTCTTTCTACATCTGAAACAGGCTCCTGAAGCTCGATGTCAAACACCAAAATGACGTTTCCCACATGTAGTGCATACCGGGGCTTGCTCTTGACCTTGGTTTTTGGCAGGTTTAGGATTCTGCTGTTTTGTTTCCATTAATTACCTTGGTGGTTATTATTTTTGTTGAACTTGGCTTTTCGATCACCAGTATTGTGCTTGTCGTTTGAAGTTTGCCCAGACAGTGCGGTATGATTCCCTTCACGATTTCTCTTACGATTCTCCTCAGCTTTAACCAACCTCTTCTTGTTTTCCATGTCAGTGTTTTCACAGCATTAGCTACTTCATTGATGTTGTTAAACTTTTGAGTCACTATCCATCTTCGGGTTCTCTCATGAACAGCCCATTTCAACTTTTCTGCTTGGACCACTGGGCTACCTGCAGCTTCCCCAAGAAAATAGCCAGCCTACAGAATCTTGTGATGAATTCGTGCTAAGGTTCATCATCACGTTGTTCAATAGATGCATATTCCCTTGCATACTCATTTCGTTCCACTTTAGAGAAATACTTTCGGAAGAATATTATGCGGAAGTCGGCCCAAGGAAGGGTAGCAGCATAACCCTCTCCACCATGTGCAAGTTTGACCCCTTCCTACCAAACTAGAGCATCATCCTCCAGTTTGTAAGAAGCCAACCTAATTTTAAATACATCACAGACTCCTAGCACCTCAAAAATCTTTTCCACATGGGCTATCCAGTTCTGAGCATCCATCGGTGTAGCAGCATCACTAAAAGATCTGGTCTTTGCTTCATAAAGCGCTTAATCGAAACATGAATCTCAGCCGCAGGTGGTGTTGCATTTCCACCAGGAGGTGGTCCCGTGTTGTTCCCGCCAGGAGGTGGCCCTGAGTTATTTCCACCGGGTGGATCTCCTGTGTTGTTTCCACTAGGTGGTGGTCTATTGTTATTTCCTTCGGATGCCGGTCCCCAGTTATTTCCACCCAAATTCGCCTGTTGCATCTGCTGGACGACTGTTTGAGCAGTCTGAGTCATCAGATTTGGGAGTATTCCAGAAATAGCAGTGTTTACGGCATTAGCAACGAGAGTTTCAAGAGGAGCATAAGACGAGAGTTATTCCCAACATTTAGGTTGTTTATGCGCCTATTTGGAGCCATAATAACTGAAAACATAGGTATGCGTGTAAGCAGGAAAGTATAAATTAAGCGAAGATTAGAACCTAAACCCATGTCTACCCATTACCTCATTGGTTTAGTTTTAAAAAATATTAGTTTCTACAGGAAAGAGCCTGAGCTCTAATACCATAACTGTAACACCCAACCCGACAAGGCTGACGTGTCACTATCACGGTAATCAAAATCCTGAACATAATTCCATAATTGATAATGATTGAAAGTCTAAATTCCAGAAAATAAAACATTAGTCTAAAACCCAATAGAAGAGTCGAGTACATCAATTTAAATAAATAAATATGTTAGGACCGTGTACGTACGGAGTACTAACTGATTCAACGTGAAACCTAATCAAATAGTGCGGAATCCTATTTGATTGGCGATCCAATTAGGGAGAACGTTAATCCGATCAAAACTAACGATTAGAATACGTTAAGAATTGATTAGAATTGATCAGAAACGTTTTATGAAGTTGAAAGGGACTCTCTGGACGAACAGGAACAGCTAGGGTTAAGAATTCTCGAAGTGTTACGTTTTTTTCTACGAATTAAGTGGTATTTATAGGTTACAGCTTTCATTCGTACGACTGAGCCATGCATATGGTTCAGTCGTGCGACTGATTCGTATGATTGATTCATTCCTACGACTGAGTTAGTCTTATGACTCAACTGTGCGTATGGCTCAATCACGCGGTTCAGTCATGCGACTGGCCCATTCGCATGGTCCAGTCGTGCGACTGAATCATGAGACTTAGTAAACATATTCCTGAACCTTTAACGATACAGAACTATGTCTAACAACTGTAAACCTATATAACATGTTCACATAAGCATGTCATAATCATCATATTAATAGATATATCATTAATAACCAATAAACATTCAACAAAGAGTTTTCATTACATATTTCAAACATTATATCAGTGTTACAAAATGAAAGTCAATTACATTTAAGCTCACTAGAACTAGAACTAGGGATATGTGTACCAACAAACTTCCCCTTGGACCTGGTTCTATCTAATCTTTAACCTCCTTTTTAAACTCTTCGTATCTCTTAACTCGTTCTTCTCTTGAAACCCCAGGATGAATATCAAGTGCAAAGCATAAACGTATAACATGTTGAAACTGAAGTGCTTGCACGATATCCTGCATATCAAAAAGTAGTGGCCACTTGTACAATGTGTAAACATCAGCTGCAGACAAGTTTGTGAGCGACATTGGGTCAAATACCGTTATTGTCTCTACCGTCCCCTCCCAGTCCAAAACTATGATGGCTTCTCCAGTGCGCTAGTCACAATAACACCATTTGAAATGGGGTGTAAAGTCTTGTGGCATCTCCCTCAATGGAATACGAGACATTGTGCGCGAAGGGTGCCGTTTCAGGACAACCTTTGGTCTTCCAGAGGTAGGGTAAACCTCTGTCTTATGAATGAACCTTTTGGGCTGTTGAGGTTTGAAATTGACCCACCTCGTATGGTATTCCTTTTTCATTGCCTTCTCGAACCATCCCGATATCTTTTCGGGAACAGCATAAAGGAGGTTCAAGTTGGCTAAAAGGTTAAGCTCAAATCCAAGGAGAGTTTTCAGATCGTGTGGAAATCTGAAATACTCTATGCCCTTCTCTCTCTTGATAGTATATACCTTGAGGTCCTCAATATATGCCCAGCTTATGATCTTGCTAGACACCTTTTGATGCTTCTTTACCTTGTATAGCTTGGTGTAGGCGTTTCACTTTATGGGCTCTCACTGTTTCTCATTTCCTCTAGGCAGGCTGCCCACTCAGCCTTTTGGATGCTAGTTCAGCATCATCCGCCTGAGGACCTTCTTCTATCGCTTCTTTTCCAGCTATCTTTTCTTCCACTTTGTCGAATGCACTGCTGCTAAATGTTTCTCCAGATCAGGTAGTACTTCGCCTTCGGCGTTAGTATACTGGTGATAATGGTCAGCAGTCACATCCTCGTTCTCCACCTCATCGACATCTTGTAGTTCCTCATCACTAACTACGTCGACTTCTGGAGCATCCTTCACCAACTCATCTGGATTCAGACTAAACAGTTCGGCAATCTGTTCATCTGTCATATCATGGACTATCTCTCCCTCTTCAGTGTGTGACTGACAGAGCGATGTACTATCCCTTACAAATCAAGAGTCATTGTCAATTGAGTCTTGATTTGTCGAACGGGTACCACATCATGCTCGTCAGCCTGTTTAGATAAACCTGTTAAAGAAATAAATAAACACAATAAGAGTTAGTATACATGATGTACATGACAAATGGCAGTTCAATTTTTCATTTATTTATTTAAATAAACATTGATACATGATTTCAAGAACAAAAGTTAATAACATATAGACATCTAAGATTTAGTTTTGCCTTGAATCATAGCCGGGTCTTCTGCAGATGGGGAGGTAGGTGGGGCGGATGACGATGCTCCTTGGTCTTGTATCTTCTTAGTTCTTTGCTCTTGACCATGAGCAGAGGCAGATGTAGCTGCATCTCCTTCATCTTCCTCATCATCATCCTGCCTCCCTCTTGATTCTCCATCACCCTCACATCATCATCACTATCATCCTCTTCATCATCATCCTCATCATCATCTCCATCATCATCTCCTTCACCAAGCTTCAGAGGCTCCTCCTTAGATCCTTTAGTTGGAGCATGATCTTCTTGTTTGCAGCCTCTAACTCCTCTAGTTTCTTGGCAGACTCCTCCTTATGCTCTTGGAGTTTGGCGATCTGCTCTGCCTGCTGTGAGATCTGCTGAGCTTGGGAAGCATTGAGCTCCCCCAACTGACGTAGCTGTGCAGTCTTCTCCTCATCAACGGCTAACAGCTTCAGCACCATCCGTTCAGTGTTGCCAGCTGTTCCTCTACCCCAATAGGGGTATAGTGATCCGGTGGGGTTTGTGGAAGGGCCGACTTGGTGGCTGGTGGTGGTAGCAGTGGCTGTGGTGAATATGGGTGGTGGTGAATGGATGCGTGAAGTGGTATGAGGTATGGTTGTGGAAGGTGGAGTAGTAGTGGTGGGAGGTGTAGTGGTGGTAGGTGGTGTAGTGGTAGATGGTGTAGTTGTAGAGGTGGTGGAGGTGGAAATCAGTGTGAACCTCTGTCTCTTCGGCTTCATCTCATGGGGCTGAGCCATCCTCTTACTCTGAGTCCCCCTTGACCCGAGGCTCCCCCTGGCTACTGGGCTGGTCTAGGGTGTATGATGGATCTGAAATAGCCTCCCCAGACCCGCCCGGATGTCCACCAACTGTCTTAATCCCCCTCTCGGTGGCAACACCCGGCTGCCCACCGTCCGAGTCAGCCCTCATCCGACTCCTCTTCATCAGGCTGGAAGTCCTAATGGAACCCTACAACCTCTAAATCACCTTGTGGAGATGGTGGAGATGTAACATCAGCAGTAGTGGTCTGAGTATGAGAAGGACCTGTATCTCCACCATCACCACTATCATCATCGTCAGAGTCATCATCAGGTAAAACTATCCGCTCTGTATCTGAATCACTATCGTTGTGCGGCACTTCCTCTCGCTGGTGCCACATAGTCTTCACGGGACAAATGCTTAAACAGACTCCTTACCGGGGGCTTTACCTGCTTACCCCGGTACACCCCTCATCCTCCCGAGGGTGGTGTCATCCATCACCTCGAGGATAAACAGCATCCTCCTTCCCTTGGGCAGCGAGGGGAGCTTCTAATCTATGATCATCTGCAGAAAGCATGAGTACATGCAGAAGCTTTCTTTCACCTTTGCCTCAATGTTCTCTACCATGTAGGTGAAGTTCATCCTCGAAAAGCTGAATGGATGATTCAGCACTGACGCCACGTAGGCGTTCTGCATCTGGTCGGAGAGCTCGTCGAAGCCACCCTTCCTGGAGGCAATGCATCTCAGTAGAACATGGGCTAAGTATTTGAACTGGGGGCACAAGTTGCTCTTGTTGAGCATACTTGCATTTATGCCCCCCGAGTACTTAGCCCTTATGAAGCAACCTCGAACAGTGAGGGACGTAATCGAGTGGGGCAGTCAGCATCATCCCCGAACTCTAGCACTATCCTGATATCATCCTCTGAAATCTCTATGGCCTCCCCAATATGGAACTCCGGATATGATGGGGTTCAGAGGACCTATCAACTACAGCGCTTTCCCAGAAAGCCTGCTTTACTGATCTGTAAGGTGTGCACTGTGTGGAGATCGCTCGGAATATCCTCGATCGATGTAGAAAAGAAATAATGCCGGCAAACTCCGCAGCATTGCGGGATGAGAGATCAAGATGAGCACAGATGTTGTGCTTAGTGCTCATCATCCACCGACTCGCCATCTGTGACACAAAGTAAATAAACATTAGTACGTGTCAAAGAATACCATTTTGTTCCATGAACTTGAAAATTTTGTTCAGTCATGCGACTGAGCTAAGCGACTGAGATCTAGTCGTGCGAATAAGCTGGGCGACTGAGATCTAGTCGTACGAATGAGCTGGGCGACTGAGTTCTAGTCGTGCAAAGATCTCATACGTATGACTGAGTCATGCGACTGGACTTAGTTGTATGTTCTTTCATGCATTTACCCAGTTGTGCGATTGAACTCATACACATGGTTCAGTCGTGCAATTGAACCATCGTCATTCTCAGTCGTTCGGTTAGCCATGCGCATAGCTCAGTCGTGCGATTGAAGTTCATCAGGGTGTCCAATCGCATGTCCACTGTATGTTCATTCAATTCAATTTTTTAGCAATACTTGATGTTAAAACGTTGTGGATTGACTCATTAGGTCCGCAGATGACCGACTAAACCCCTAATAACTTTAAATTGATCAAATGCTTAGTTTTAGTGGTTTATTAGTCACATTTGGTTCGGTTAACATTAGCTCATATTTTGATCTTTTAGACGTTGTAGTAACTGATTTTTCGTACTAATATTGTCACGCAGTACCTATGAATCGAAACAAAACGTCATAGAGTGTCAAACAATGGTCTATAATGATCGACGAATTTTTGGCAATATGGGTTTGTGTCATGCGTCTGAGAGGCGATTTGGGTGAATGAAACGACTGTGACGACTCCCCCTCTATTTATAGTAGGGCAACATTCAGTCGTATGACTGAGCCTAGTCGCACGATTGATCGTGCGACTGAGCTTCAGTCGTGCGACTCGCCCATACGGTCACCTCCAATCGTTCGATTGGGTTCATTCGTAGGTCCAATCGTACGACTGGTCCATACTCATGGTCCAGTCGTGCGAATGGGTCTACTTATGAATTTTGCCTTTTGACCCTTTGACCACTTAGCCCCTTATAACAGTGGATAAAACCTTTTGATCATTGATCATCTCAGACATGACCATTTTAAATTAAAAAGCCTTTGATCACCTCAGACGTGATTCGTTTATCCAACTGATCACCTCAGACGTGATCCATTTATCCACCTGATTACCTCAGACGTGATCCATTTATCCACCTGATCACCTCAAACGTGATCCATTTATCCACAGATCACCTAAGAAGTGATCCTTTTACTTTTTCAGAAACAAGTGATTCAAGATTAACATTAGTTCATTTTATGACATTTACAAAGATGAATAACATAGCACAGTCCGACACTGACACACTTTACAAATAACTGAAAACTAAACTAAGTAACAAAATAAACATTTTTGTGATTTTTGTTAGGGTAGGGTAGAATAGCCTATTAGCATTAACATCATTTCTAAGACAGATTCATATGGAATCAGATAGCATAAACACAATTATTTGAAACTTTTGTAGATATATTGAAATGAAACAAAACATATTTACATATCACAGTTTCTCATTCATCTGAGACTTCTAAGTGCTAACTGGAAATCATGCTTGATCTGATATGTAACACACATTGATTTTGAACATCAGGCAGTGCAGCCACGACGATTGTCAATATATTGTCCACTTAAATCCATACACAGATTTTTGACATACACCGGTGATTAATTAGGTGAATTAGATCAACAAGTATTTGTGTGTCCCACAGGTATATGGTAATCAATCTTCCTCAGGAGATTTTTGAGCGGTCCGGGGAATAAGAAGATTTTGGTTCTAAGAGCTTTCAAAGAGATGCTAAGCCTCAGGTTAGTGCCGTCGCACAACAGAGAGGCGCAAACAACAATGAATTCTTAGAACGGATAGGTTATGCCAAGCCTCAGGTCAGTGCCATCACACAGCAGAGAGGCGTAATACCTATCTTCTTCTTAGAGCAATATATTATAATATACAATTTTTTCAGTGACTTTTGTCATCTTTTGGCTCTATGCTTTTTGGGTCTTTGCACCACTTGTGACATTCAATTGCTCCTCACCCCTTATTGGTTGTTGATTGATTTAATTTTAAGTTGAATCACCAATGGTGTCTACTAGTCTATTGGGTTGAATCTACCGACATATCGTATAATGAACTAGCACCTCCCTAGATCGACTTTCTCCGTGTAATTACAGTTACAAACAAGCGTACTTTCATTTTCCCAATTGTTAGACTTAGAATTCTCAGACTAACAACTTTCTGTGATTAATTAAGCTAAGATTGCACAAACTGAAAATCTTTTTGGTGTTCCAAGTAACTCGACGCCTGTGTACTATCACTTTCCATTGTATTGAATCTCATTCTTAATTAGTTTTTTTTGCCTTTTTAGCTTATCTGCCCTCCTCCTTTTTTATTATTTTTTAAGTAAATAAATACTGAAACTAAACTAATCTCTCCCTAAAATTCTAAAACCGAAAATATTTTTGTGTTTTTTGGATTTTTAAGACAGGAAATTGAAATAAGATAAATAAAAGAAAATAAAAAGAAAAAGAAAAAGAAATTTAACCTAGTGTCAGACTAAGGATTTGTCTCTTCTAGAATGACATCACTTTTCTTTTTCACGCCGGTGACCTCTAACAGATAGAAAAATCTGGGTTTATCAAACGGTTTAGTGTAGAGGTCGGCGGGTTTGAAAATCCATGTTATTTTAACCACATCTATTAATTGTTTTTCATAGCAATCACGTATGAAATGATACTTTATGCAGATGTGTTTTGTTTTAGGGTGTTGAACAGGATTTTTGGTTACAGCTATGGCAGCAGAATTATCAACAAAAATAGGGGTATTAGAAATATTGCAAACCGTAGTCCGCATTTGCCGTTGGATCCAAATGATCTGAGAGCAGCAACTTGCAGCAACAACGTATTCAGCTTCACATATTGATAAAAGCAACATATGTCTGCTTCTTGCATTGCCAAGTGACTAAACGCCTTCCAAAGAATTGACACCCTGCTGATGTTGACTTGAAGTTCATCTTACAGCCACCATAGTCTGAATCACTATACGCTGTTAGCTCAAAGTCATCATCATGAGGATACCACAACCCCAGTGTTGGAGTACCCTTCAGATAATGAAAATCTTTTTTTTCCCGATGAGATGATTTACTTTTGGTTTTGCTTGATATCTGGAGCATAAACATGTGACGTACATGATATCTAGATGCGAGGTGGTGAGATACATGAGAGATCCAATTATTCCACGATACATAGTGGCATCCACCAAATCCCCATTATCATCTGGGGCCACATCATGGTTTGTGGCAAGTGGGGTACCGACAACAGTAACATTTTTCCATATCAAAACGACTTAGAATGTCTCTAACATACTTAGTCTGATGCAGAAAATGCCGGTAGGTGTCTGATCCACCTGTAACCTAGAAGAACTTCATTTATCCCATTGCACTCATTTCAAATTCTGCCTTCATCACATATTCGAATTCTTTACATAATCTTCATTTCGAGAACCGAAGATTATGTCATCCACATAATCTGCACCATTAGTAAAATCTCCATCTTTCTCTTTTATAAACAACGTGCAGTCAATCACACCCCGGTGAAAACCATGCTTAACAGATGGGTGGAGAGCTTCTCATACCAAGCTCGAGAGCTTGGTGTAGCCCGTACAGAGCCTTGTCCAGCTTGTAGACTCTGTACCGATGGTAAGGATCCTTAAATCCTTCGGGTTGACTGACGTAGACTTCTTCACGGATTTCCCCATGAAGGAATGCACTCTTTACATCTAGTTGATAGACTTTGATCTTCATATAAGATGCATAGGCTAGGAAGATACGGATTGCTTCCATTCTAGCCATAGGTGCAAACACTTCATTGTAGTCAACTCCCTCGACTTGTCTGAATCCTTGAACGACCAATATTGCCTATCACTTTAACTCCTTTGGGCCTGTCAACGAGTGTCCATACTCCAAGCTTCTTGAACTGTAGCATCTCTTCCTGCATAGCGTTGACCCAAGCCTCATCCTTTAGGGCATCACATACGTGTTTGGGCTCGACTTGCGAAACAAAACATTTAAAGGCCCCATCATTCACGTAGCCCTTTTCCATAATCGCAGCATAGTCAGCAGAGTATAACTGATTTCTCGTCTACACACCGGAGTGAAGATCCCTAATAATAGTCTCAGGGGGATGATTCCCACTGATCCTAGTCACAGGTGTCGTAGGAACGACAACTTCAGTATCCATTCAGTATCCGGATTCCCTGATGCATTCTCAGCATCAGTTGAGCTTCCATTTTGATTAATGTTATACTCATTGCTAGCCTCAACTACTTCTTCATCGTCTGATGATTCAACACACTCGTCCTGAGTAGCTGCTGAAGATTCCAAAGCACCACTAGCCAGTGCCATATTGCTGTTATCCAGATTCGGTGTATTTTGGACATCGTACATCATCTGAGCAGCAATCTCTTCATCTGAATCTATCTAGGAAGGTTGAAATTTGAAAAATCCATCGTAGTCAAAGAATGACGACGGACCTTTCCAGCAGGGGGATGGTGTATCGTTGCACATCGACGTTGCACCATACTTCTACCTGACCTGTCGAGTTGTTATAAACCCGTTTGTCTGGTATGCTGTATCCAAGAAAGATACTCTGATCTGCTTTCTCGCTGAACTTTCCCTCCGGAGTTTTCTTCAGTAACGTACAGGGAGCTCCGAATGGTTCCAGATACTCTAGGTTAGGTTGCGCTTCTAAAGCAACTCATAGCAAGTCTTCCCATGCCGCTTGACTACTAACCACGATTAAGAGTGTAGCACGCATTGGCAACAGCTTCATTCCAGAACTGTACTAGCAGTTTCGAATCTGTCAACATAGTCCTTGCAGTCTCGATCAAGCTCCTATTCTTGCGTCCAGCAACTCCATTCATCTGTGGCATGTATGCAGAGGTGAACTGATCAAAATCCCTTTCCTTGCAGAAAGCATCCATCCACTGATTTTTAAATTCATTCCATTATCTGAACGAACCTTCCTGACCTTCAGATTGTGAGATCCTCCAGTGTAGTGACGAGCCCCTTGAACGATTCAAATGTTTCAGACTTAGCTTTTAGAAACATCACCCAGGAGAAGCGTGAGTAGTCATCTGTGACGAGAAAGCAGTACCAGTCTCCAGCGATACTCTTGTGCTGACAGGACCGAAAAGATCCATATGCAGTAGCTCTAGGGGCATCTCGATAGAGTTAACGTGCTTGGTCTTGTGAGACTTCCTGGTCTGCTTTCCCTTCTTGCACGAGACACAAAAATCTAGAAGTTTGAAGTTCTTTACAGTAATTCCCTCAACTAGGTTGTTATGAATTAGATGATTCATCTTCCTGTGATTTATGTGTCCCATTCTCCTGTGCCATGAGATGGACTCCTTCTCTGTTGCCTTGATAAAAAGCACTGAACAGTGGACTCAGTAGTAGAGGCATTTGACATATCCAAGACATACAAATCATTATACCTTGAAGCTGACATTCATACTTGCTCCTCAGGAATCTCCATCTCCTCTTCAGAATGTAACACTTCCTATTGTCAAACATTACTTTGAATCCTTTGTCATATATCTGAGAAACTAAAAGCAAATTGTTTTCTAACTATTGAACATAATTTACTTTATCAAACTTTACCTTTCATTACCTACTTCTCCTTGTGCGGTAATGTATCCTCCTTTGTTTCCAGCGAAAGAAACATGTCCCCCTTTAATTTATTTGACGTTGAAAAGGAGATACTGATTTCCCGTCATGTGCATGGATGCTCTGCTATCTATAATCCATGTGTTGGTAGAAGCACTATAGCGGACAACCTGCACACAATAGAAAATAATTAGTTAAGGAGGGGGACCCAAGCCTTTACTGGCTTGGATTTCCCAGAGGCATTGCACATCACAAACTCTACCCACTGTTTCTTTTGGAGTTGGAGAAACCTCATTCTCCTGCTTATCAACACTATCAGACACATCAGATGTTTTAGCTTTCCACAAACCATCTTGTGTAAGGCTTGTTTGTGGTAAACCGATGTCTGATTTACAGTTTGAACTTAGAGTTATTTTTAAAAGCAGGTTTCACCTCAGGCATCACAGACTTGCCAGTGACTTATCTGTGTTGTCTGTAGTGCTGGGGAGATGCATAAGACCTAGCAGGTGTTTTTAGACCTAGCAGGTGTTTTTTAGACCTAGCAGGTGTTGTAGATCTCTGTTTTGAAGAAATCGGTTTAACTTCCTGATCTAGTTCAACTTTAAGTCTAGGTGTCTGATAGCGAGGAAAGTGTGAAGAATGTGGCCTCTTTGTCCACAAGTATAGCATGATCTCCTCTCAAAAGGACTAGAGATCTCTTGTGGGGTGGGGACTACACTTCAAGCATGGGTCTTTTGGTCTCAACTTCAGGTTTTTCACCTTCTTTGACAAATTTGATTTGTTTAACATTATGATTACTTTGTCTTTTAAAATGATTGAGATCTTGTTAACCGATTTGGACTGAGTAGCTTTCGAAGTCTTAGGTTGTGTTACAGCAGATTGTGAACCCGACCCAAGAGGTACATTATCATCCTTTTCCACCCGGTCCTCAATGATAATTTATCCTTTGTGCCTGATGTTGAAGTCTTCTGATCGGCAACCAGAGGAGCAGGTTTAACTGCAGTGTCTGGATCACTGACCAGAGGAGTAGTCACCACATGGTCCTTGATGGGATTATTGTTAATAGGTCTCTGTTTGGTGTTCAGGAGGATCTCATGTGGTGGAGGCACAACTTTATAACCCAGCCCTTCCCTGTTTGTTTCTTTCTTTAACCAAGTTTTTCAAATGTGGGAGGAACTAGCTAAACTATGTAGTTTTTGCTGTAAGGATTCATTTTCAACTTGTAAAACAGCTCTGTCCTTTTTAGTTCCTGAATTGTTTTTATGTAAAACTTTATGTCATTTTCTTGGTTAAGAGCAACAACCTCAGTTTCTTTAATTGTTTACTCATCAATTCAATTTTCGCTTTAAATCTGCTTTCATTTTGCTTTAGTATTCTATTAGCCTCGTTGTAAAGTTTTAAGTCATTTACTAAGTTATCATTATGTTTTAATAACCTAGCAAATTTCAAATCGATGCATTCCCTAAACTTATTACATTCAACACAAGCATGTTTAACAAAGAGATCGTCTTTCGATTCTACCTGTGCAGATGTAGAGGTGCCAGCCATGAAAGCAGCCTGGGGTTCCTGGTGTGCTACAGATTCTGTATTTAGTTCATCCTCCACTAGTTGATCAACAGCAGCCATAGTCTCATTCATATCAACAGTATCAAGCTCAACTAGTCTCCCCCTCACTCGCTGAGTCGTCGTTCAAATCATCAACCAATGCAATGTTAGCTTCGCCATCAGATAAGAAACGGAAGGACCAGTCTTGTCCTTCATCACCCTGTGCTACCATTGCTTTGGAGTCATGGTTGGTTGTCGTTGCCTTTTTGTCCTTATCCTGCCTGTTAAATGATGAAAACGGGTTGCCATTTCCTGTCTTCTTAGGTTTGACACACTCTCTCTTGAAATGAACTTTTTCACCGCAGTTGAAACGGTGAATTTGACTTGTCAAATCCAAAAGTTGTATCGTTTGTAGCCACAGGTTCTGTCCCATCTTTTTCACAAACTTCTTTGCTCTACGTACAGCACTAGCGAGAGCCCACATGATATCCATCCGCTCCAGCTCAGTTCATCCACTTGCTTATAATCTTCATCGGCCGAGTGGCAGTTACCAATCTTTCCTGCTACTACCCGTCATACGAATGTACCACAGCAGCAAGTAGATCCATATGTTCCTTAGCCACGTCCCCAGTTACGTTGCCCAATGCTCTGTCATTAACTTCGTCGATTGAGTTTCTGGAGCACTGAATTGGACACTTGATGTTCCACCTGATTCATAACTTGAGGATGCACTTGGGATGCTTGCAGATGTGTTAGACACGAAGCGTCTGCAAGGGTGCACTAGAAGACGCTGTCGTATGGGTCACATTGTAAGAGAAGGATTCTGAGTGTAAGTTCCCTCTTAGACTTGTACTTATGTCGTACCTCTTCCTCCCCTCAATTTCAGAATAAAATCATTTATGTCCAATGTCTCCAGCACATCATTATGTCTTAAAGTGGAAACAAATGAATCCCACTTATCAGGTAACCTATCAGCCAAACTCGACACTTTATCTTCCATGGACGTTTTAACCCTGTGAGTGTGTATTTCACTCATCAGATGATAGAAGCGGTCGATCACATCATCCAAACTTCCATTCCCATTGATGAGAACTTGTCAATTCCTTTTAAAAGCTTTAGCCTTTAGAGACTTAGTGTAGCATTCCTTCATAACGTTTCTCTAAAGCCGCCCATAACTTCTTGCACTGCTTGTGCTCTGAGAAATGATGGAAAATCTCCTTTGGGATGACTGTGTCAACATAGCATATGCCTTCTTCTCAGCATTGTACGCAGTCTTTTTTGCCTCATTCCAACCACTTAAAGTCAGTGGAACACCATCAGCTCCAACTGGCATGGTGCAGCCAGTCTCAATAGTGCTCCATAAGTTGGTGTCCACTCCATTCAGATGATTTCAAACCGTTGCTTCCATTCAGGATATTTGTCAAGAGACAGAAGCTTTGGTGGTTTGTTGTGATTCCCGATCTCATTCTCCAAGAGCAAGAGATTCTGTATTCTGATCCTTCCCGTCTGAGAGAGAAAGTTCTATGTATCCATAATGAACTAGTCTGAAAACTTGACAAAACCGACTGGGTATGGCGACTGGGTATGCGACTGGGATGCGACAGGGGGCGACTGAGATTCAACCGTGCGTTGATCTTAGTCATATGAATGAGCAGACGACTAGGACAATCATGCGAATGAACAAACGAATGGGCCAATCGTGCGATTGAATCGTGCGATTGGGCTGTGCGAATGAAGTTCAGTCGTGCGATAGGGACAATCGTGCGACTGAGACTGCTGAATTCGAGTTTTTCAAAATTATCACGCAATTCGACCTAAAAACACAATTTTGAAAACCCTAATCTGCTGAAACTCAAAAAAGACTAACTTTTGAACACATGCACACGCAAACACTGAATTTTAATGCAAAAAGAACAATCTTTTGATTGAAAACGTTGACTTTTGCAAAAATGCGTTTGAATCCACGTAGAATCAAGAGCCAAAGCTCTGATACCACTTGTTAGGACCGTGTACGTACGGAGTACTAACTGATTCAACGTGAAACCAGATCAAATAGTGCGGAATCCTATTTGATTGGCGATCCAATCAGGAGAACTTTAATCCGATCAAACCTAACGATTAGAATATGTTAAGAATTGATTAAATTGATCAGAAACGTTCTATGAAGTTGGAAGGGACTCTCTGGACGACAGGAACGGCTAGGTTTAAGAATTCTCGAAATGTTACGTTTTTTGTATGAATTAATTTGTATTTATAGGTTACAACTTTCATTCATACACTGAGCCATGCGTATGGCTCAGTCGTGCGACTGAGTCATACAATTGATTCATTCGTACGAACGAGTCAGTCTTATGACTCAACCGTGCGTATGGCTCAATCACCTGGTTCAGTCGTGCGACTGGCCCATTCGCATGGTCCAGTCGTGCGACTGAATCAGACTTAGTTAACATATTCCTGAACCTTTAATGATACAGAACTATGTCTAACAATGTAACCTATATAACATGTTCACATAAGCGTGTAATATCAATCATATTAATATATATAACATCAATAACCAATAAACATTCAACAAAGAG
>CM044016.1:348525-488525 GCA_024085815.1 Flaveria linearis | reverse complement strand
TCCTATTTTCTTCATAGGAGCACGCCCTCCATTGCGGATTTGGAGTTTCAAATCCTTAGCCCTTAGGTATCTAACTCTCTTTAGTAAGTATAAGTTATTGAAAAAATTAAGTAACCTACAAAGGTCATACTTAAGTATAATGTATAAGAAATTGTATGTTTCTATCATATTGATAGTTGAAGTGCTAAATTTTGCACCTTGCATGGCAACGACTTTGTGTTTTACTTTGGATTCACCCTTCCACTTATCTTGTTTTGCTTTCCCATTACCATGGCTTCAAGCTTCTTAATTATCTATTACACCACTACTTATAGCGAAAACACAAGGATGTAACGGACGTGATGATCATCATAACACATTATTATGTAACAGAGAATCAATAAATGAAATGTGTCCAACGTGTCATGGTTAATCACTTCCACGACATGCATAGTCAAACAAATGTTTCAAAAACCACACAAGATCAATCCTTGCTATACTCAAACGCCTTCCATAATTAGGAAATATGATGGAACAACATACCCGAATTATCACATTAATGTTTCGTTAGTGTAGGGGTGTCGACATCATCCCTGTTTGGTGTCACATATTCATCGAGACACTGATGGGTTGCGTTGTTGTGGTTCGATGGTTAGATTTTGAAGAATGATTTAGTAAGTTCCTATAACAATTCAGTCATCAACGTCACTATACAATGGATAAGATCGAGATATTGCATAACCGGATGAAGGATGACGAATCAAATATGGTGAGTAGGGGAAGATCAAATGGTGGCCGGTTTCATTCAGTGTTTCCGTGGTGATTATTTAATAAGGAGGTTATGCATAATCGAGAGTATTCCCAAAACCATAAAATCATTAATGGCCATGGAAAAAGTCTTCATCAAGGAAAAAAATCAGTTACAGTCAACTGATATTTAGATAAGGAAATTGTATGATGAGACTTCGGCTTACAATTGGGACTTTAACAGGTGGAGTAGGCCTTGTTTTATAGATCACAAACATAGTTTTTATCCTGTAGCACCATCAAAGGTATGATAGAAACATCACTTGATATATACACCACGTATCCCTATGGGAAACTTTCCACCTAGATGATGTTGGCAAGGTTCCACTACTCTTTTAACAAAAACACCAAGTGAAATACTAAGCACTAAGAAATTGTAACTGCCCTAGCCGTATATTATGACTGATGTGGCCAAGAGTCACAGAGGTAACATATGCGCTTTGGTTGGTTCCGAATGCACTAATAATGAAGTTGAATATGAAGCTGTGCTAGCGGGCTCAATTTGACATTAAATATGAATGCAAGGCGGGTGCAAGCCCATGTTGACTCTCTTTTCATTGCCAATATACAAAAGGGATCATAATGACCCAATACCTTAAAAAGTTAAAAGTCGCGTGCAATTGTTTTATTCTTCTTAGGTTATGCACACTAAGCAAGAACAAGAAGGCGATGGAAATTCGAGTTGAAAAACATGATAAGTCATCGGTAATGGCCTCAAAATTCATATGATTAAAGAATCCAGAGTCATGGATGACCCTATTTACAAATACCAGGCCACCGAAGAATTACCCATAGAACGGAGTGAGAATCTAAAGATATAGATTAAAGACTTACAAGATCAGGTGAAAGATGGTTACTATATCTTTTCTAGATCATCTTCTAAAATACGTTGATGTAGAAGAGGCTAATTACCTCATCCCGTAAATTCATGCTAGCATATGCAGACAAACATGCGATACCATAAATGGTTGTAACATAGGTTTTAGATGCCAACGATTATTGGTCAGGGATGCATTAATCAATTGTTGAATAATTCTAGAAATGCTTTGAATGTCTAACAACATGCACTTTCATGTCTCAGGCCCCAAAAAGTTTGATCTCAATAAGTGACGCCTGGTCGTTTCAGAAATAGGCATTTGACATTGTCGGACCTTTCCTGGAGGCCTCGAGAAGATGAAATTTCTGTTGGTAGTAGTGTTGTAAAACTCGGCCTAGTACTAGGGGTGTACTCGCAACTTGGCCATTTATTAATGGGACTTTCTTTAACCCGATCTCATAACCTGGAATCGGTCAACCTTGGTCAAAATCAATCCGAGTTGGATCTACTTGAAGCTAGGCGACCCAACTTGACCATACTCGGAGTTGGCGGCCCAACTCGGCTCAACTCGAAAAACTCGGATTTTCGTTGTTTTCTTCAATTTTTGCTATTTTTAAATTATCTTTGTTTGATTTTATTGTTTTTAATATGATATCTTGGAATACGACTACTAAATGATTACCATGTCTATACTATTATAGAATAAATATTAATTTTTAAATTATTATAGTATCTGAACATGTATCCTTTCAATTTATTTTGATATTAACATATTTTTGTTATAATATTTGATAGATGTATAATTTCTTAAATTTTTTATAATTTGTGATGTTTGAGTACTTTTCGAGCACTCCCCGCCTAGAATGAGTACTCGTAATTCCCTACTCGACCGATCGTGCTGTGTAATGACTTTCACAACAAAGGAGCTTAGAAACTGGCACACCAGATGGAAAGGAAATGTTGCGCACCCGAAATGGCCCTCAACTTAGAGTTTTATATGTCGTTTCATGTGTGAACATTGTCATGTATTTTTCATGTCTAGTTGCAAAGGAACAAATCAATAAAAGGCACTTTCTTTGTTACTTTTTAACTATCATGGATATGGTAACATTTTGCATAATATATCCAGATGGGGATACATAGTCACCCAATTGGGTGCACTTATAATTATTTACACATTACATCATCCAGACGGATGTGTCATCACTTGTCTACATAATATATCTAGATAGGTATACATAGGTGCACTTATAACTATTTACAAATTAGTCATCCAAATAGACGTGTCTTCACTATGCAGATGGGTACACAAAGTCACTCGAATGGGGCACTTTATTTACATGTTAGACCATCTGGACGGATGTGTCTTCACTTGTCTACATAATATATCCAGACGGATATACATAGGCACTTGGACGGGCACATTATAACTATTCAGATGACTAGACCATCTAGACGGATGTGTTTTCACTTGTTTACATAATATATAGGGGGCGGATACACATAGTCACCCGGATAAGGGTACTCTTAATTATTTTTATGCTGGACCATGTGGACGAATGTGTCTTAACTTGTCCACATAATATATCCAGATGGATATAGATAGTTACCCAAACGAGTGAACTTATATTTATTCACATGATTAGACCACCCGAACGGACGTGTTTTCACTTGTTTACATAATATATCCATACATAGTCACCCGGATGGGGCACTCTTAATTAATTATTTACATGTTAGACCGTCCAAACAGATGTGTCCTCACTTATCTACATTATATATCCTGACAGCTATACATAGTCACCTAGATGGATAAACTTACGATTATTAATTTACCTGACCAGCCAGATGAATACATCAAGGTTAGCCGGATGGGTGTAAAGGACTATTTTATCCCTTGCTCTTATCAACTTATCAACATTCATTATTCAAATTCTACTTCATCTCTCATACGAGCATCATCCTAGGATAAGTTGTTGGAGTTGAGCATGTTTGTTACAATATTTTCTCCTTCTGCATTGTATTTAAACTCTCTTGGCCATAATGAAGTCTTTAACATTTTGATATCAAATTTATATGGCATCAGAGCAAGAAAACATTCACAAAAGAAAACAAAACACTTATAGACAGTGAAGATGGCCGGAGAAGATGCAGACGGGAAAATACTAGGAAAAAAAGCAGACGAGGAAGTCATCGATGCTAACCCGTCGTATTACATTCACGCTTCCGATTATCCTAAACAGATGCAGGTTAATGACGCATTAACAGATACAAACTACGATGATTGGGCACAAGAGATGATGAATTTTTTGTTTGCCAAAAACAAAATGGGTTTCATCGATGGAACGATCAAGAAATTAAAAATATTCACAGACCTACATGGCGTGGATGAGGTGTGATGCCATGATTAAAGGTTGGCTGACCACCATGATGGAAAGAGACATACGCAACAGTGTCAAGTATGCCAACACAGCTGCTAAAATATGGAAGGATTTAAAGGAAAGATTTAGGAAGGAAAGTGCTCCTCGGGCGTATGAGCTAAAGCAATCACTCAGCACCGTTCTAAAGGATGGGACGTCTATGTCGGCCTACCACACCAAACTACTTGGATTGTGGGACAAGATTCAATCTATGCTACCCACACCGTGATGTTCCTGTGACTGGTGCAGCTGCGGTATTGGGAAGAAATTGGTTGGTCTGAAGGAGAAAGACAGACTCTATGAATTTTTGATGGGGTTGGACGACGACTTCTCAGTCATCAAAACACAAATCCTTTTTATGAAACCAACACCTTCCCTTGGGACGGCCTACCATCTGGTAGCCAAGGATGAACAACAGAGGGTAATCTCGGGTATAAAGCGACCAATTAATTAGACAACGGCCTTCCAAACCCTCTTCCAAGGACAGCATGATGCAGGATCGACTTCAAGCAAAGGACCTCAAAAAGGAGAAAAAGGCAACATAGGAGAGAAGAACGAGCACTGTACTCACTGTGGGAAGGACGACCACAATCAGGATGGTTATTTCAAGAGAATAGGTTACCCCGATTGGTGGTCGGGAAACGGGGAGAAAGAAAAGATGAGGCTGAAGGCAGCCTATGTTGAGACCGAATCAAGCTCTATACTGTAAGGCCCCGATCCCGGGCACCTCACAGTTGGTCATTCATCGCACATAAAACATACAGTTATTTAAAACATCGCAGCGGAAATTAATTAAACCATTTCATATATATAAATGACCACTTTTGCAAGGCAATACAATACGGTTAAAGTTACAAAATTTTGTAATTGCATTACATCACAAAAATGTCATTCTTATTCTAGTGGATGCCATCCCAAAAATGCTAAGTAGCTGCCCCGTGCCATCCTCAGCAACTATTACCTGCCAACTGGAAAATACATAAAAGTCAGCGTTGCTGAGTGAGTTCTAGTTTTATAAATAAAATACTTCACTTTTCATTCAAAACCGTTCTTTATTTTCATATGTGATCACACATCATACGTACACTTAGGTAATATTATTATTATCTTTATCATCGTTCACTTCGTAGTTTTATCATTATCTTTCCGAGTCTTTTGCGACATAGAGTCGCTCACCTCATTAGCAATCTCACGGATTGCACGTCTTCCGAGTCTTTTGTGACAACAGAGTCGCTCGCCTCATTAGCAATCTCAAGGATTGCTCGTCTTCCGAGTCTTTTGCGACACAGAGTCGCTCACCTCATTGCCAATCTCAAAGATTGACCCTGTGTGCATCCTTCGAGGTAGCTAACCCACATCACAGTTGAGCTAACGACAACAAGGCCGTGCACCTCTTTACATATGCTTGCAAGACTTCCGTTCATTCATTTACATTCCACTTTTCTTTATCATTAGTCTTTCACTTGATTAATAATAATAATTTCTGTCTTGATCATGAACATACCACGTAAATCCGTACAATAATAATATTAATAACATTACTGATAGGGTTAACAAAAATATTAATATTAATAATATTAATAGGGAATCATAAAAACAATCATAATTATGCATGAAATCATGCATTTAATAACCCTAGTCAACTGTCGTGACAAACCCTAATTGCACAGACTCCCATAAAAATTCCTGAAAATTTCTAAGTATTAGACGCATGGGCCCTGTTTGGACGCATGGGCCCTGTTTGGACGCATGGGCCCTGTTTGGACGCATGGGCCCTGTTCAGGGTCTGTCTGCCCTGTACTTGGTTATCCTGAGCAAATTATCTAGACGGTTGGCCACAATTCAGGCGCATGGGCCTGACTTAGACGCATGGGCACTTAGGCGGTTGGACACTTTTCAGGCTTTTGGACCTACACTTGGTCATTTTTCCCTCTAGACGCAGGGCCTGTTTAGGCGCATTGACACTATTCAGACAGTTGGGCTTTGGGCGGTTGGGCATACTTAGCAAATCTAACCGTTGGACGCATGGTCCACTGCTTGGACGGTTGGGTAACTAACTTCCATTTTAACATCATAAATCAGTCCCAAATCATTCCAAATCATAATCTAAGCTTAGTATCAACATCCTAAGCATCATAACATGTACATACATACTTATAAACCCCAAATTTACACCCATCCACATACACATTCATACATACATACGCACGGATGGAACCCATTTTATGAAAACATGTTCGCATGCATTTTTCAGCCCCAAATCAGTTAAAAACATGTCAAAAAAGGGGTCTAGAAACTCACCTTAGTTGTTTTCGAGCTTATACCCTTCTCTTTGAGTTTCCCAGACGTTTCTAGAACCTAAAACACATATACACACACACACCCAAACACACAATCACATTTATAAGCATACTACCAAGTCTAGAATCATCTAAAACATCATAAACTCGAGAATTCTTACCAAAATCTTAGAACTTCTTGTTTCTTCTAAAATTCCCGAGAACTTCTGCCCTTTCTTCCTTCTCTCTCAAGAATATCCGAATGAAAAAGGTGAAAAGTAACATGGCATGGGCGACCATGTTGCTTTTGTACAAAAAAAATATTAAATTTTGTACTTTTGACACATTTAACCCCTCAACTTGGCTTAAATGGAACTTTCCACTTTTATTATTCTTTTTACAACTTCTTAAAATATCCGGTGTTACAAGTCCACCCTCTTATATAGGTTTCGTCCCCGAAACCTGTTATTCCTCAAACAGATGTGGGTAATCCTATCTCATCTCCCCTTCAGTCTCCCACGTAGACTCGGATCCCTTTCTATGCTTCCACTGTACACGCATAAGAGGAACCACTTTATTCCTTAACCTCTTCTCCTTACGATCAATGATTGCCACTGGTTGCTCTACGTAATTGACCGTTCATCCACTTCGATGTCCCCCAGTGGTACAACCATATCTTCGTCTGCTAAACGCTTCCGCAAATGAGATACATGGAATGTCGAGTGAATTCCACTTAACTCATCGAGTAGTTCTAACCTATAGGCCACCTCTCCTACTCGAGCAATGATAAGGAAAGGTCCTATATACCTTGGGCTCAACTTGCCCCGCTTTCTAAACCGAATGATACGTTTCCACGGTGAGACTTTTAGCATAACCCTATCACCCACCTGGAACTCAATCGGTCTACGTCTCTTATCAGCGTATGACTTTTGCCTATCTTTGGCTGCCTTCATGAAGGCCTTAATCTTTTCGAGCTTCTCCGTCGTAGCCTCAATCACTTCAATGCTCCCTAACTCCTTCTGACCAATATCACCCCAGCAAACGGGTGTCCTACATCTCCTACCATATAGCATCTCGTAGGGTGGCATACCAATGCTGGCATGATAACTGTTGTTGTACGAGAATTCTGCTAACGCAGGTGGTCATCCCAACTTCCTCCAAAATCGATCACACACGCTCGAAGCATGTCCTCGAGTGTGTGGATCGTCCTCTTAGACTGACCGTCTGTCTGAGGATGGTAAGCCGTGCTGATATGTAGTCTCGTCCCCATCGCATCGTAGAATTTCTTCCAAAACTTTGATGTAAACCGGGTGTCACGATCAGACACAACGGACACCGACACACCATGAAGAGGGACGATCGCCTTGATGAATAGATCAGCGAGTCTCTCAGAAGAATACGTCTCTTGGATCGGTAGGAAGCGAGCACTCTTTGTCAAGCGATCAACTATCACCCATATAGCATCTTACCCTTTTGGGGTACGGGGTTGCATCGTAATAAAGTCCATGGTGATATGCTCCTACTTCCACTTAGGTATATCCAACGGTTGGATTTTCCTGTATGGCTTCTTGTGTTTCGCCTTTACCTGCAAACAGGTAAGGCATTTATTCACATACTCCGCTACGTCACGTTTCATCCCCGGCCACCAGTAATCTTTCTTCATGTCATGGTACATTTTGGTCGCACCGGGATGAATGGAGTATCGGGTCTTATATGCCTCGTCCATGATCTTTCCACGCAGATCTCCGTAACGAGGAATCCACATTCGCTCGTATCGGGTTCTAACACCGAGAGAGTTTTCACCCAACTCCGCGACCATCCTCTCATCCTTTTACAGTTAAGACGATCTTCTTTCAAAGCCTCGTCTTGAAGCTCTTTGACTTGCGTCATCACGTCAGAGGTCATAATTAGCTGATAAGCCTTCACCCGAATCGGTTCGGGTCTCTCCTTCCTGCTAAGGGCATCTGCCACCATGTTGGACTTGCACAGATGGTAATGGATTTCGCAATCATAATCCTTTATGAGCTCCAACCATCACCTCTGCCTCATATTCAAATCTTTCTGCTCGAAGAAGTACTTCAAGCTTTTGTGGTCTGTGAAGATGGTGCACTTCGTCCCGTATAAATAGTGCCGCCAAATCTTCAACGCGAAAACCACCGCAGCTAGTTCTAGATCGTGCGTGGGATAGTTGACTTCGTGGGTCTTCAGCTTTCGAGATGCATAGGCTATTATGCTTTCGCTTTGCATCAATACGTAACCTAGCCCAGAATAAGATGCATCCGAATAGACCACTAAGTCTTCATTTCCCTCGGGCAATGTCAAGACAGGAGCTTGTCTTAGTCTCATCTTCAACTCCTCAAAAGCACACTCCTGTTCTCGACCCCACACGAATTTCACACCCTTGTGAGTTAATTTAGTCAAAGGTGAAACTATCTTGGAAAAGTCTTGTATAAACCTCCTATAGTAGCCTTCCAATCCCAAGAAGCTGCGAATCTCGGATGGCGTCTTAGGAGACTTCCATTGCATCACAGCCTTAACCTTTGCTGGGTCCACCATGATTCCCTCCGCATTTACCATGTGACCCAGAAATTGCACCTCGCGTAGCCAAAAAGCACACTTGGAGAACTTAGCATACAGTTTCTCCTTTCTTAACGTCTCTAACACTTCCCGCATATCACCGGCATGCTCTTCTTCGCTCCTTGAATAAATCAGGATATCATCGATGAACAGAATCACTGATTTATCCAACATCGGCCGACACACTCGATTCATTAAATCCATAAAGCAGCTGGCGCGTTGGTTAAACCAAAGGACATAACGAGAAACTCATAGTGTCCATAACGTGTGCGAAAAGCCATTTTAGGAATATCTTGCTCCTTCACCTTCAACTGATGGTAGCCAGATCGAAGATCTATCCTCGAGAACCAACTGGCACCTTGGAACTGATCGAACAAGTCGTCGATCCTCGGTAACGGATACCGATTCTTTACCGTCAACTTGTTCAACTCACGGTAGTCGATACACATTCTCATGCTACCGTCCTTCTTCTTCACGAATAAGACCGGAGCACCACAAAGAGAGATACTCGGCCTGATAAAACCTTTATCAAGCAACTCTTGCAGTTGCTCCATTAACTCCTTCATCGCAGTCGGAGCCAACCGATACGGTGCCTTAGTGACAGGTTGAGCACCGGGTATCAAGTCAATTTGAAATTCGATTTCGCGGTCTGGTGGCACTCCCGATAAGTCCTCTGGAAATACATCGGGAAAGTCACACACCACCAGCACATCTGGCAAGTGTGGTGTTGACGTGTCCACATCTTTCACGTAGGCCAGATAAGCGTTACATCCACGTCTCATGCACCTTCCCACCACCACCAGCGAAATCACTTTCGTAATCATCGTAACTCGATCACCGTATATCGTCACCGTACTCCCGTCAAGCGCCGTCAGTCTAATCATCTTCTTACGACACACGATATTCGCTTCATATTTTGCTAACCAATGCATCCCCAATACTACATCAAATCCACGTAGGGGCATCACATGTAACTTAGCAGTAAACCTATGACCTTCTAATTCTATGGCACAGTCCTCTATCACATCAATAACTCTAGTGGACTTACCAATAGCAGTTTCTACATCAAAGGGCTCATCAATGCACTTACTACTAATAGGTAGTTTAGCACAAAAAATAGCAGAAATAAAACTCCTACTAGCACCAGAATCAAATAACACAGAAGCAAGAGTTTGATCTACTAGAAACGTACTTGACATAACATCGGGGTCCGTCCTAGCCTCCTCCCTGGTCATGGTGAAAGCTCTGGCGTTCGCTTTCTGCCCTTCAGTTTCGGCCGTCTTCTTTGCCCCGTAACTTTCCGCCTTCGGCCTCCTGTAGTCCCTGCTCATATGGCCCTCCTCGCCGCAGGTATAACACCTCAGCGCCTTACAGTCTCAGTAAATGTGGCCCGGCTTCCCACTCTTGAAACACACAATAAGCCCCAACCTGTACTCCCCCGTGTGCTCCTTCCCGCACTTACCACACCTCGCGGGTCCCGAGCTTGATGACCCGGCCCTACGGTCATCCATTCTCATCCTCCTTTGGTTCGAGACAAAACCACCACGCTCGAACCGTTTTTCGTTCCAGTTCCGGTCACCACCACCAGCCTTCTTCACCTCCATAACCGTCACCTCTCTCTCATCATAGAGCCTCCCGGCCAAATCAACTGCCGACCTAAAAGTGCTTGGTCGAGCAGCAATCAAGTGCCTACGAATGTCGGCTGGCAATCCCTGGATGTACCGATTGATCTTTCGGGATGCCGGCGTCACCTGATCCGGTACCAGTCTCCCCATCTCATTAAATTTGGTGGTGTACTGTTGGTGGGTCATGGTTCATGCCTCGAGATCTTATCGAGTTCCCTGTGAGGACAGAATTCCTACATCACCAATTGCTTCAGCTCCTTCCATCGCATCTTCCCGATGGCTCTGGCACCCTCATCTTGGGTAATGTTGTCCCACCAACACAACGCTGTGTCAACAAAGGAGTGAGTCAAGAACTTTACCTTCGGGTCTTCGTGGCACTTACTGATCTCCAATACTGCTTCCATCTCCCTCACCCAGCGGTGAGCGGCAGTAGCATTTCCATTGCCATCGAAAGTCGGGGGCTTGCACCTCTGGAATGCCCCATAACTGCATCCCTTGGTCACCCTTACTGCATCATCCTCTTCCTCTTCGGCAATACCATCTCAGGCCCTGGTCGTTCCTCCTCCCCTTTACTTCCCTTGTCCGCTGATTCCTTCCTATTCTCCTTATCCTTTCTCTCCTCGCTTCTCACAGCCCTAATGACTTCAGTTACCACAGACGTTAAAACTGTCTGCATGACCTGGTGTACTTCATCAGCGATCGCCTCCCTAGCTGACGCGTTCAGGCTGGCATTCTCATTCTCCTCACTCCGACCATGAACCACAGGGTTCTCATGAGTCGTCTCAAGAGCCTTAGCGCTGCTCCTAGTCACACGTGGTCGACCTCTGCCTCTAGAAGCCTTGGAAGATTTCTTCCCAGCCATTTAGCTCAGTTTATGTCAAGTATAGTAAGTCCCTAATTACAGTGGCCAGTTGTGATTAGCCACTTACCTTACTTTCCACACCCCAAGCATTCCCTATCCTGACTACAACAGTATCTAAATCTACTAAGAACACATAAGTCAATTAGCACACGCACATAATACCAGTTAACATTTATAAAAGACATACCTGATGGCACGTAGCTACTCGGCTGACATCCCCCTAACTCTCCCATTTTCAGTTTAAGTTCAGGTTTTTGAAAATATTTTACCCAAGTCACTTAAACTATGACTCTGATACCAACTTGTAAGACCCCGATTCCGGGCATCTTATAGTTGGTCATTCATCGCACATAAAACATACAGTTATTTAAAACATCGCAGCGGAAATTAATTAAAACCATTTCATATATATAAATGACCACTTTTGCAAGGCAATACAATACGGTTAAAGTTACAAAATTTTGTAATTGCATTACATCACAAAAATGTCATTCTTATTCTAGTGGATGCCATCCCAAAAATGCTAAGTAGCTGCCTCGTGCCATCCTCAGCAACTACTACCTGCCAACTGGAAAACACATTAAAGTCAGTGTTGTTGAGTGAGTTCTAGTTTTATAAATAAAATACTTCACTTTTCATTCAAAACCGTTCTTTATTTCATATGTGATCACACATCATACGTACACTTAGGTAATATCACTTTTATCTTCATCATCGTTCATTTCATACTTTTATCATTATCTTTCTGAGTCCTTTGCGACAACAGAGTCGCTCACCTCATTAGCAATCTCACGGATTGCACGTCTTTCGAGTCTTTTACGACAACAGAGTCGCTCACCTCATTAGCAATCTCAAGGATTGCTCGCCTTCCGAGTCTTTTGCGAAACAGAGTTGCTCACCTCATTGCCAATCTCAATGATTGACCCTGTGTGCATCCTTCGGGGTAGCTAACCCGCATCACAGTTGAGCTAACGACAACAAGGCCGTGCACTTCTTTACATCTGCTTGCAAGACTTTCGTTCATTCATTTACGTTCCACTTTTCTTTATCATTAATCTTTCACTTGATTAATAATAATAATTTCTGTCTCGATCATGAACATACCACGTAAAGCCATACAATACTAATATTAATAACATTACTGATAGGGTTAACAAAAATATTAATGTTAATAATATTAATAGGGAATCATAAAACGATCATATTTTTATGCTTGAAATCAAGCATTTAATAACCCTAGTCAACTGTCGTGACAAACCCTAATTGCACAGACTCCCATAAAAATTCCTGAAAAATTTCTAAGTATTAGACGCATGGGCCCTGTTTGGACGCATGGACCCTGTTTGGACGCATGGGCCCTGTTTGGGCGCATGGGCCCTGTTTGGACGCATGGGCCCTGTTTGGACGCATGGCCCTATTCAGGTGTCTGGCCCTGTACTTGGTTATCCTGAGCAAATTATCTAGATGGTTGGGCACTATTCAGGCGCATGGGCCTGACTTAGACGCATGGGCACTTAGGCGGTTGGACACTGTTTAGGCGTTTGGACCTACACTTGGTCATTTTTCCCTCTAGATGCATGGGCCTATTTAGTTTCATAGGCACTATTTAGACGTTGGGCTTTTGGGCGGTTGGGCATACTTAGCAAATCTAACCGTTGGACGCATTGTCCACTGCTTGGACGGTTGGGTAACTAACTTCCATTTTAACATCATAAATCAATCCCAAATCATTCCAAATCATAATCTAAGCTTAGTATCAACATCCTAAGCATCATAACATTTACATACATACTTATAAACCCCAATTTTACACCCATCCACATACATGTTTAATTAAGATTTATTCACTATTATACTATGTATTTGATGAGTGTGAAAAGTATATATATTTTGATAAAGTTTTTTTCGCACAGATTCAGTTTTAATTGGTTATTACTAGTACTAAACTATGCACAGAAAAGACGAGTGTACCTGTCGTGAGGTAGTATCGTGATGGTAAGAACCGAGTATTAGTCTGTGGACACACCTAGCCTACTCAACAACCTTATGATTGACTACCGGATTTGGTTTTTGGAAAATGTTAAGTTGCATTGATGTAATTAGGGTTTTTAAGTTTTTATAGAAAATAATAAAAATAAATTAAAACAAAGTTGAAACTTTTGGATTTAAAACCAGGGAATAAAGGCTAGCATCCTAATTAGATTACACTTATGTAATTGTGATGAATTGGTGGTATTAAACTGACTGTGTTAATGTTTATAAATGTGAGCTGGTGTGATTTCTTGTCTATCCGCTCCGTAGTGACCAGCACCATGTCAGGTTGAGATTTACTGCTTAGGTCAAAGCCCTAGTAATATAGGTAAATCTTTTGTGACTTTTTCGACATATTATTTATGAAAACATAACTAATATTAAGAAGAGAGTTGATCAAGTTACTTTTAACATACCATTAATTTTAGAAAACCATAACAATTACCGAAGATTTCTAAAACTAATAAAAGGGAACCCGTAAATGATCATAAAGTTAAGGTGATATAATTTCTAATAACCATCTCTAGTTAATTAGCTATAGATTTATTATGAAGACCGTTGTCACGAATAAAAGTTGATTATACGTTTTTCAACCGTGTATGACATTCACAATTATAAATCAAAAGTTTATAACTTCCCGTTCAAATATAGGTGCTACCCATTAAAAGTTTTCTCAAGACCACCATAACATTAACATAATATAAATCACACCATTAGTTTATCACAATTTACGTAAGTTTCATCCAATTAGGATGATAGTAAGAGTTTAGCTCATAATGAGCTTGAACATAACAACAAATAACAAAGAAGATATATATGGATTTATCGGTGAAATGGAACAATCAAACCGGCTATCCAAAATGGATGATGTTTAGATAATCCTGAGCTTCTTCCAAGTGTTGTATGCACCTCCCGAGCCTCCAAATGATCTTCAAGTTTTGATTCCCGAGAGAATTCTACAGAGTAACTCTCCCACCAAAAGCTTGCCAAAATGGTACACTTGGACCTCTATTTATAGGATTTCTGGAGTGTTTAAGCACGACCACGTTCCCAAAAGACACGGCCCCGTGTTAGTACAATGCTTAAGAAAGTTGGTCGGCTCATACGTGCAGAGGCTGTCGGGCATGACCCCGTGACAAATGGGGCACGACCCCATGCTTCATGGGGCACACCCTATGTTTTCTTTTAGGGGACAGTACTTTTTGTCCTGTCATATGTCCAAACATGGGGGTGTGCCAAATTTAGCACGGGGTGTGTTTCAGGCAAGACATAGGGGCGTGCTTAATGAGGCATGACCTAATGCTTGGATTTTAAAGCTCAAATTTCTTCAATTTCTTGTTAAATATGCTTCTTTTGTCGATCTTGTCCTTTTCAGCACCCGAAAAGACAATTTAATGATTTAACTTTATAATCGTTATTTTAAGAAAGATATAAAGAAACAATTGATGTGCTATTGATAGGGTTTTTATGTATAATTTAAAGCACATCAAATATCCCCACACTTGAACTTTACTTGTCCTCAAGCAAAAATCATTTAAAATGATAATTCCACGAAAAACCAAATAAATCAAATGATAAATATGTCTTTATGGAAATATGCAAGTAAAAATTATTTCATCGAAATATAAACATTTTAAGCATGTATAGAATGATATTCTAGCAAGCAATAGATTAGTTAGTAAAGGTTATTATCATGTAAAAATCCACACTTCTCACAAGATGCACTCACACTCGGTTAAATATATGGAGTCATAATTAGGGTTAAGTATGACTAATATGCTCAATTGCCTAGTATGAATACGTGTGAAATCATATGATTGTTAAGGGATCAAATCTCTACCTACTTAGATATTTACTTGCATTATTCTTTAGGTTTTTGATGGGTTGTAACTTGGCTCGGGCTCGGATATGGAATATTTGAAAAATGGTTGAAAGTTAAAGACGACGGTCTTAGCTTATTTTTCTAATATAAACTACGAGGAAAGCAGTAAAGGCTCTCTATACAATACTTCGAGAAAGAAAGAATATACTAACTTGAGGATTCTTTTAAGGTCAGATTGTCAAGACCGTATTTTGCTTTCAAAAACCATATTTCGTCTTTCACTCGAAGATAAACAAAGCTCTCATTTCATAAGGATCGTTCGGCTTAATGCCTAATAGCACCCAATCGGATCAGTTCTATGTATTCGTATTGGGACTCAGTTTGGTTCTTTTTGCATTTTCCATTGTGGGACCAATTTTCACAGTTCGGGCATCTTTCGTATCTTTTTCCCGCCTCTTTATAGCGCCTTTTGAAATTCCACAAATTGCCAGAACTTGTTCTTTTTTTTCGCCTTTTCTTTCTTGCGTCATATGTGAGGTTGAAAATTTGTTTGCGAATTTCCGGGGGAAGTCCTGGTTTTGTGTGATGAAAGCAACAAAGTAAATTAAAACAAAAGAATGCATTCTAGTTCTTTTAGGTCAGTCGGTAAAAGACCAAAATTTTCTTCTCACTCTCTCTCTTTTATGCAAAAACATGTCTTTATTGAAAAATGGGTTTTGTTGAAGGATTTTTGGTTAAGTGACTTGGTGGTTCGGGTGATAAAAATAAAAAAAACATTTAAGTTCAACGTGGCTAACTAGGGTTGATGTTCGGTTAAGGAAAGTTAAAAGAAAATGGTTGGTGCTTGAATGGTTAAGGTTTCCTAATGCCTAACTCATTTTAACACAGAAAATACTATTAAGGTCTCGAAATGTATACACAAAACAAGTTCTAATCACACGTATCATAAGGCACCCTCAATGGAATCCAGAATGAAAGTAAAATTACAAGAGCTGCTTAAGGCTCAAAAATAAACTCACATCTGGATGGAATCGGGTAAAGTGTTTCATTTTACATGATTGAATATTTTTACTAGATTATTGCTTTTAAGAGTATCATATAAATTAGTTTTCACTTTTTATTTGGATGTCATTTGTTTACTTATTTATTTCCTGAAAACGTATATTTGTAATTTGGTTTATTAAAAGTTTTTAAATTTTTGGTTTCGTGTCACCAAATTAATAGTTAAGTGATTTTTATAAAAAATTTCAATTTGGACCTTTTTAGCAAAGTATCACATCTGTGTGTCAATTAACCCATCCACACACTTAAAATTCACATTGTCCCAATGTGATGAATAATGTAAAACGAGGCAAGGTAACGAGATAACTCCCCTAACAATGATGAAGTTGACTCATGCCTTAAGTTATGAGGATCCTCAAAATCACCTGAAATATCATCAATTTATTGAAAGCATTAATATTCTAAACACACAAAATAAGAAATAAAATGATACAAATTAAAACATAAATTGACACAAAACAGTTGTGCCCGTGCCCCGAAAGTTATATACATTCGGTTTCTGATGTACGTGACATCATTGTTCATGTCATCTACTCGGGAGTGCAGGTTTTTGACTCGGTTAAAGTCTTGTTATGCGTATTTGAATGATCTCCTTGCATGGTTTCTAGTGGTTTGGATTGCTTCATAAAGGTCTAACATGGTCGGGAATTCTCCAGTGTGTGAACTGGAAGCCCTGGCTTTTCATGTTGTCCCGGTATATCAAGGTCCCTTATGATTTCCTCGGGATCTGCTGGATCCTAGATTTGTCCCTTTCTATACATAAACCTTGGGTGTTCATTTGGTAGGGTTGTTATCATGTACATACTCATGCAAATCACTCCTTCAGTTCCCTCCATATTATACCCATAGCTCTTGTATAAGTTTAGAATCTAGCTTCCTCCAAACATGTGTGTTGGAGCACCAGCAGTTGTATTTCTAGCACAATGTAACACCCAGATATTTTCTTTGAAGCCAACGAAAGAAGAAAAAGAAATAAAGTCCAAAGTCGGGGGACCAAACTTGCCAAAACGGGAGAAAGTTGGAAGAGTGGGGGATTAAGAGGGGAGGGCAGCCCACACCCTCCCCACACTTGTGAAAGTTCAGCAAAAGAGAGAAAGAAGAGAGAAAAAGGCGAAAAAGGGTGATTCGGGTGGATTCGAGCGTGAAAATCGTCGTGTAGCGGGTCAAATCGAAGCTCTTATTCTTGGTGTAGTTTGTGTGAGTTCTAGGGCCCCTATTTTACTCGTTTTCAACTGATTTAGGGCTGGAACACATTGTAAACCTGTTTTTATATGTGTGTGTGTTTGACCCATTTGTATGTGTTTGCGTGTGATGCGTTTGGAGTTTGTTTCTGAGCTTGTGTATGCTTGAATGGTGTTGTGGTATGCATTTCTAGGTTTAGGATGGTTGATTTGGGTCTAGAATGGGTTTGGATGAGCTTGGAGGTCGGAAATGGCAGATTGGGTTTGGGATGAACTGCATTCTGCATCAGTTATGGCTAGGCGACTGACTGGAGGCCATACGGCCGATTGGAGTGCGATTGGAGTTCACTCGGATGACTGAGGTTCGGTCGCACGATTGGAGTGCCAGCCGCATGGGGAGTCATGCGACTGAGAGCCCATTCGCATAAGTGCTCACTCGCATAGTGTTCCACCACATGAGGTCCATTCGCATAATGTTCATTCGCACGATTGAGGGTCCATTCGCAAGATTGGGTGTTCATACACATTGTCCCATTCGCATGATGTTCAGTCGCATGGAGGCCATGCGACTGAAAGGTGCCCATACGCCCAAATAGGATTGTTGTACCCAAGGAGAAGCATAGTTTAATTACTGACTTTCGGGGGAAAGTGCAGATGTAAGTTTTGATGTGGACGTTCCCGTAAGTACATGTAAGATGACCGTTGAGGCCTTAGAAGTTATGTTGGGCATGATGATGATGATGTTGCATGTTTATACATGATGTATGTTATGTATGATGTTGCCCCATATGATGATGATGGTGAAGTTATATAATTATGTGTTTTAAGTGCGATGAATGACCAGCTGTAAGTGTCCCGCGAACGGGGCCTTACAAGTTGGTATCAGAGCCAAAGTTTAAGTGAAACGGGTAAATTTTCAAAATAAACCTAAACTTAATCTAAGAATGGGACGGAAAGGGAAGGGATGCCAGTCTGAGTAGCTGCGTGCCATCAGGTATTTTCTTAATGTTAACCGGTATTATGTGCGCATGTTATGTGATTTATGTGTTGCTGGTAGATTTAGATACTGATGTAGTCAGGACAGGTAATGCTCAGGGTACGAAGAGTAAAGTAAGTGGCTAATCATAACTGGGCACTGTAATTAGGGACTTACTATACTTGACATAAACTGAGCTATTCCCTTGAATGACCGCGTTGGTGTTTGAATCTTTCAGTGTGTGTTAGAGGATGGCCAGTGGTAGATCATCTAAGCCTCGCGTGGTGGACTTGGTGCTACATCATGGCCTAAAAGAGGTAGGTCTAGAGTTGAAAAGGTGGTTCCTGAAGGGCCGAGACCCCTCATCCAGAGGGTGGTGATGAGAGTGCAAACTTGAGGGCCTCGGTGAAAGAGGTGGTGGTTGAAGAAGTGCATCAGGTCATGCAGACAATCTTACCATCTGTGGTGACCGAAGTGATTAAAGCAGTATGGGAAGTAGAACAAAAGAGAGGAACAGGTCCTCGGGAGGACGGATCAACCAGAGCCTGAAACGGTTCTTTCTGATGATGAAGAAGAGGAAGAAGAGGAGCCTGCACTGGAGGCGGTGCGAGGCTGTAACTATGGGGTGTTTCAACGATGCAAGACCCCCACTTTTGATGGTAACGACAATGCTGCTGCTGCTCACCGGTGGGTGAGAGAAATGGAAGCTGTTTTGAACATCAGCAAGTGCCGGGAGCATCAGAAAGTAAAGTTTTCTACCCACTCTTTTATGGACTCGGCTCTGTGCTGGTGGGATAATACAGTCCAAGTAGAGGGTAGCAGGGCTATTAGGAGGATGAGATGGTCGGACCTGAAAAAGTTGGTGATTGAGGAGTTTTGTCCTCACCGGGAAATGGACAAGGTTGAGAGGGAGTTTATACAACAAGAGGCGGGAACCATGACACACCAACAGTACACCACAAGGTTCAATGAGATGGCACGTCTGGTGCCGGATCTGGTGATGCCTCTGTCACGGAAGATTAAGAGATACATTCAGGGTTTGCCAGCAGATATTCGCAGGCATATGATCGCTGCCCGACCGAGCACGTTTAGGTCAGTGGTGGATTTGGCAGGGAGGTTATGTGATGAGAGGGCTATTGTGGTGGTGTTTGAGGGTAGCAGGAAGGGTGGTGGTGATCGAAACTGGAGTAGGAAGAGGTTTGGTCGGGGTGATGCCTTGACAAGTAACAAGAAGGCACGGGTGGATGACCGCCGTGTGGTCACATCGGGTGTGGGTACGAAGAAGTGCGGTAGGTGTGGGAGAGAGCATAGTGGGGAATGTAGGCTGGGGTTGAACGTGTGCTTCAAATGTGGGTAGCCGGGGCATATAGCCAGGGATTGTCGTACGGTCCAGTGCTTTAACTGTGGCGTAGAGGGCCACGTAAGTAAGGAAAGTAAGAAGCCGAGGGCTGAGGGTTCCGGGGTGAAGAAGACGGGAAGTGAAGGACCGAAGGCGAGCGCCAGGGCATTCAGTATGACACAGGAGGAAGCTAGGATGGACCCTGATGTTGTGTCCGGTACGTTTCTGGTGAACCAAACTTTAGCTTCTGTGCTGTTCGATTCTGGTGCTAGTAAAAGTTTTATTTTGCTTCTTTCTGTACTAAGCTGCCGGTTAGTAGTAGACGTGTTGATGCGCCCTTTGATGTAGAAACTGCCATAGGTAAGTCTACCAGGATTTCTGAGATGATAGAGGGTTGTGATGTGGAATTAGAGGGTCATAAGTTTCCTGTTATACCGTTTGTGATGACCTTAGGTAGTTTCGATTTGGTTCTTGGGATGGATTGGATGGCGGACTTCGAGGTGAACATTGTGTGTCGTAAGTAGATGATTGGTTTGACAGCGCCCGACGGTAGCTCGGTGATGGTTTATGGTGATCGGGTTACTACGATTGCGAAGGTGATTTCAATGGCGTTGGCGGGAAAGTGCATAAGGCGTGGATGTAGTGCCTACTTGGCCTATGTAAAGGATGTGGATGCGCTAACACCACAACTGTCTAATGTACCGGTGGTGTGTGACTTTCCGGATGTGTTTCCCGAAGACTTGCCAGGAGTGCCACCAAACTGTGAGATCGAGTTTCAGATTAATTTGATACCAGGTGCCCAACCCGTTGTCAAGGCACCGTATCGGTTAGCTCCGACTGAGATGAAGGAGTTGATGGAGCAATTGCAAGAACTGCTTGATATGGGTTTATTAGACCGAGTATCTCTCCTTGGGGTGCTCCGGTCCTATTCGTAAAGAAGAAAGATGGTAGTATGAGGATGTGTATAGACTACCGTGAGCTGAACAAGTAGACGGTGAAGAACGGATACCCCTTACCGAGAATAGATGATTTGTTCGATCAGCTTCAAGGTGCCAGTTGGTTTTCAAGGACAGATCTTCGATCTGGCTACCATCAGCTAAAGTTGAAAGAGCAGGATATTCCTAAAACAGATTTTCGCACGTGTTATGGTCACTACGAGTTTCTCGTTATGTCATTTCGTTTGACCAATGCGCCAGCTGCTTTTATGGACTTTATGAACCGAGTGAGTCGGCCGATGTTGGATAGATCAATGATTGTGTTTATTGATGATATCCTGATTTATTCGAACAACGAGATAGAGCATGCCAGTCATATTCGAGAGGTGTTGGAGACGTTAAGAAGGGAGAAGTTGTATGCCAAGTTCTCCAAATGCAAGTTTTGGTTGCGTGAGGTTAAATTCTTGGGTCACGTGGTGAATCCGGAGGGAATTATGGTGGATCCGACAAAGGTGGAAGCGGTGATGCAATGAAAGTCTCCAAAGACGCCATCCGATATTCGCAGTTTCTTGGGTTTGGCGGGCTACTACCGAAGATTCATTCAAGACTTCTTAAAGATCGCTTCTCCACTAACCAAGTTGACCCGTAAGGATGTAAAGTTTGTATGGGGGTCAAGCTGAAGAGAAGGCATTCGAAGAATTGAAGACGAGATTGACTCAAGCTCCTGTTTTGTCATTACCCGATGGAAGTGAAGATCTGGTGGTTTATTCTGATTCTTCCTACTCGGGATTAGGGTGTGTATTAATGCAGAGAGGAAAAGTTATAGCCTACGCATACCAATAATTGAAGGTTCATGAGGTTAACTATCCTCATGACTTGGAGCTAGCAACTGGGGTCTTTGCACTAAAGATTTGGAGGCACTATCTCTACGGGACAAAGTGCACCATTTTCACTGACCACCAGAGCTTGAAGTACTTCTTCGAGCAGAAGGACTTGAACATGAAGCAGAGAAGATGGTTGGAGCTCATAAAGGATTATGATTTTGAGATCCATTACCATCCGGGCAAAGCCAACATGGTGGCGGATGCCCTTAGTCGAAAGGAAAGACCCGAGCCGATTCGGGTGAAGGCGTATCAGCTGATCATGACCTCTGATGTGATGAAGCATGTTAAAGAGTTTCAAGATAAGGCCTTAAAAGAATATCGTCTTAACTCTGAAAGAATAAGAGGTCTGGTTGCAGAATTGGGTGAAAACACACTCGAAGTTAAAACCTGATTCGGGCGGATGTGGATTCCTCGTTTTAGGGATCTACGGGTGAAGATTATGAATGAAGCTCATAATACTCGATACCCTATTCATCCCAGTGCTACAAGGATCTACCAAGACATGAGGAAAGATTATTTGTGGCCGGGTATGAAGCATGAAGTAGTGGAGTATGTGAGTAAGTGCCTTACTTGCTTGCAAGTGAAGGCCGAGCATCAAAAGCCGTATGGGAAGATCCAACCTTTGGATATACAGGAGTGGAAGTGGGAGCACATTACCATGGATTTCATTACGAAGCTGTCGCGTACCCCGAAAGGGTATGATGCTATATGGGTAATTGTTGACTGCTTGACCAAGAGTGCACACTTCCTACCAATCCGCGAGACATATTCATCTGAGAGGTTGGCTGATCTGTTCATCAAGGAAATTATAACTCGTCATGGTGTGCCGGTGTCTATTGTGTCTGATCGTGACACCCGGTTTACAAGAAATTCCACGACGCCATGGGGACGATGTTACATATTAGTACAGCTTATCATCCCCAGACTGATGGTCAGTCAGAAAGGATCATTCAGATATTGGAGGACATGCTTTGGGCATGTGTGATTGATTTTGGGGGAAGTTGGGGTGAGCACTTACCGTTAGCTGAATTCTCATACAACAACAACTATTATGCCAGCATTGGTATGCCACCTTATGAGATGTTATATGGTAGGCGATGCAGAACACCCGTTTGTTGGTGTGATATTGGTCATAAGGAGTTAGGGAGCGTCGAGGTGATCGAGGCTACGATTGAAAAGCTTGAAAGGATCAAAGCCTTCATAAAGGTAGCCAAAGATAGACAGAAGTCGTATGCTGATAAACGACGCAGGCTGATTGAGTTCCAGGTGGGTAACCGGGTTATGTTGAAGGTCTCACCTTGGAAGGGTATCATTCGCTTCTGAAAGCAGGGCAAGCTGAGCCCGAGATACATAGGCCCTTTCCGAATCATTGCTCGAGTAGGAGAGGTGGCCTATAGACTAGAATTACTAGATGAGTTAAGTGGAATTCATCCGACATTCCACGTATCTCATCTAAGGAAGTGTTTGGCAGAGGAAGATATGATTGCTCCACTGGAGGCTACCGAAGTAGACGAATGGCTCAATTATGTGGAGTAACCAGTGGCAATCATCGATCGAAAAGAGAAGAGGTTGAGAAATAAAGTGGTTCCTCTTGTGCGTGTACAGTGGAAGCACAGGAAGGGATCCGAGTCAACGTGGGAGACCGAAGAAGAAATGAGACAGCATTACCCACGTTTGTTCTAGGAATAACAGGTTTCGGGGATGAAACCTATATAAGGGGGGTGGACTTGTGACACCCTGATATTTTCTTTGAAGCCGACGAAAGAAGAAAAAGAAATAAAGTCCAAAGTCGGGGGACTAAACTTGCCAAAATGGGAGGAAGTTAGAAGAGTGGGGGATTAAGAGGGGAGGGCAGCCCACACCCTCCCCATACTTGTGAAAGTTCAGCAAAAGAGAGAAAGAAGAGAGAAAAGGGGTGATTCGGGTGGATTCGAGCGCGAAAATCGTAGTGTAGCGTGTCAAATCGAAGCTCTTCTTCTTGGGGTAGTTTGGAGTTTGTTTCCGAGCTTGTGTATGCTTGAATGGTGTAGTGGTATGCATTCCTAAGGTTTAGGATGGTTGATTTGGGTCTAGAATGGGTTTGGATGAGCTTGGAGGTCGGAAATGGCAGATTGGGTTCGGGATGAACTGCATTCTGCATCAGTTAGGGCTAGGCGACCGACTAGAGGCAATACGGCTGATTGGAGTGCGATTGGAGTTCATTCGCATGACTGAGGTTTAGTCGCACGATTGGAGCGCCAGTCGCATGGGGAGTCATGCGACTGAGAGCCCATTCACATAAGTGCTCACTCGCATAATGTTCCACCGCTTGTGGTCCATTCGCATAGTGTTCATTTGCACGATTGAGGGTCCATTCGCACGATTGGGTGTTCATCCGCATGGGTGTTTCATCCGTATTGGTCCATTCGCATGATGTTTAGTCGCATGGAGGTTATGCGACTGAAGGGTGTCCATACGCCCATATAGGGTTGTTGTACTCGAGGAGAAGCATAGTTTAATTACTGACTTTCGGTGGAAAGTGTAGATGTAAGTTTTGACGTGGACATTCCCGTAAGTACATGTAAGATGAACGTTGAGGCCTTAGAATTTATGTTGGGCATGACGATGATGATGTTGCATGTTTATGCATGATGTATGTTATGTATGATGTTGCCCCGCATGATGATGATGACTGTGTATATTGATGTTCCTTATTATGATGTATGTTTATCTTTCCCGTGGCTTTACATGTTATGCTAATGAATGAAACGAAAGTATTATGTAACGTAAAGTGAAAGATAATGAAAGAGGAACATAATGAAAGAATGCATGCATTAAAAATGAATGAGAGTAAGAAAGGCTTGCAAGAAAATATATGAGGTGAGCGATCCTGCTGTCACAACAGACTTGGAGGGGACACGCCATTAAAAGGTGTTAGCGCAACGGTGTGTGGCTTCGCTAACCCGGGAGGATACACATCGGGGTCTTTCTTGGTGATTGAGCATTTGTATAGAACCATTGTTGCATACCTTAGGTACTGTGGCCAGAGGTGCGATGCACCGTTATAGAAGGTCTATGATAGGCCTAGGTCCAGTACCAAGGACACAAAGGTATTGCACATGGCAATGGTACACCTAAACTTTACCTTAGGTACTGTGGCCAGAGGTGCGATGCACCGTTATAGAATGTCTATGATAGGTCTAGGTCCAGTACCACAGACAGAAGGGTAAGGTTTATGGTTGATGTAATGAAAAGAGGTAATGATGAAAGAGTAAGAATGACAGGAAAGTATGATGAATGAACGAAAGTTAAAGAATGAACGAATGAAAGAATGAACGATGAAGATAATAAAGATATTATCTATGTGTACGTATGATGTATTATCGCATGAAAGTAAAGAAACGGTTTTAACGAAAGAAAAGTATGTTTTATTATAAAACTAGAACTCACTCAACAACGCTGACTTTTTATGTGTTTCAAGTTGGCAGGTAGTGTTGCTGAGGATGGCACGAGGCGGTTACTCAGCTCTTTTTGGATGACATTCTTTTGTTTAACGCTTTTGTGTTGTAATACGAACGACTAATATTTTGTAATGAATGATGTATTACTTTGCAAAAGAGTTTATTTAAAGGAAATGATATGTTTAATTTAAAAGTTTTCACTGCATGATTTTGGTAAAGTTATATAATTATGTGTTTTAAGTGTGATGAATGATCAGCTGTAAGCGTCACGGGAACGGGGCCTTACACACAAAGATTACAAAATAAGTATCCAATATTTCATGGTAATTGATTCATCATACAGTATAAAATGAATAAGTCCCTTGGACTAACAACTCTTTCACTTTGACCACGAGCTGTTATGGAATGGCTAAGTAACCGATTATGTGACGCAATAGCGGGTCTTGAATCTGATTGCTTTTGGTTTTACTAGAGTTAAACACTCCTGTTCCGATTCTTTCCCAAAATGTTTTCTTATGGCACCACTTTCCGCGTCCCTACTCTCCTCATCTGGAAATGTATGGTATGCTGGCATTCCTGATATTGCTTCTTCACCCATTTCTTGTTTCGTATGGATGAAAAGATAGACACCAAACAAGGCGATGGATATTTTTCACCAACATCCACCTATCTGAATGAAACTGCTTCATCATATCATAGGTCAAAGTCTTTCATGCTAAACCTGAAAGATGCTAAAAATTCAGAGTTAGTTCATAAACAGAAGGTTGTTTTTTGAACAGTCGCTTCCACTGAATACTCAGTAAATTATTATATCTTTCGAGCTGTCCCACAACTACTAAGGTTTCTTCATCGGCCTGTAAATGTGACTTTTCAGCCCTTTGTAACAATCTTTGCAGCCGGTTGCGGTACTATCTTTCACGGTTTCCCTCGAATTGCAAATAGGGATGATTCATGATACTGAAATTTTTGACAAATAAGTTAAACTATACAAAACACATTTCTGGAATAGTTTCATTATGTTGGTGACAAACATGGGTTTCATGAGACACAACATCAAATTTCTTAAACGCATGTTTTAAAAACAGTAAAAAGTTTGGTATTTAAGAAAAACTATTAAACATTGGGGTGTGTCTCGTGAAACATAGGGGTGCGGTTAACATTTTGAAGTATGAAATTTTAACTCAAGCACGCGTGGTTTTGTTGGTAAACTTTTGGTTAAGCAGAGGTTTGACATTTTCTTGCTTGAAAAACCAAAGATTACACATGTAACGTTTTAATAACTTGTTAATAATTCAAGATATCCAATATATATAAATATATATATATATATATATATACATATATATATAGTGTTTAAGCACCATATATTTGACAATTTGAACTTTTGTAACTTGAATATACTTAACAATGTTTTAACCACGAATTATGAAGATAGACTTGTTAACAATGAAAGAAAAAACATAATAACATCTAACTAAACATAGTAATTAACACTAATCAAATACAAAGATAAGCATGAACAAGAAGGATTAAAGTATTCATCATTCCAAAAACTTTTAACTACAAGGTTTACATGCAATTGCTAGGATTTTGGTTATTTAGAGACCTAGTCATCTAACTACATGTAATAACCATAATTATGCTAGAAATTAGTAGCACTAACATCTTGGATTGTCACACTTGAAAGAACTCTTGAAAGTGAGAAAAAAATGGAAAAATGATGAAAAATGAGAGTGGATGCGGGTTATTGCAGCATACATTTGATATTTATGATTGAGAACTGATGCGGAACAAGACCAATGGCTTAAACAAGTCAGATCATGTCATATTTTGTCGAGTACATGGGCGTGCCTCCTTAGGCACGGGGGCGTGCTCCCATTGTGCTGCCCGGTTTCAGTTTTTTGTTGTTCTGTTTTTCTATTTCGCGCGTTACGCAATTTACCCGGTTAAGTTTTATCACTTCCAAATCATCAACAAAGCTATGAAAATAGACCTAGATTTAATCAAAACAAGACAAATGACAATTACATTTCCTACGTTCCTACGATTACATAATACGTTAGAAGCCGAGAGTCTGAAACTGTAAAATTAGACTCCTTAACGTGCATTGGCGCACATAACACATCAAGAAATTCTTCTAAAAGAAGCCTCCACACATTTTGTGTGGAAGATTCAGGATGGTATAGTGTGAAGTGCGGTTACTTAGTTATGTTAGTTGATGGTTGACTGAAACAAGTTCCTCGCCCATCTCTTGAACTTTTTGGATGAGTTCAGCTAGGCGTTGAGATGAGACAGGTTCATCTCAGTCAACTGTTTGATCTATTCATGCAGCTTGAAGAAGTATTCTTGCGTTGTTGGCTCTCGTGTTTCAAAACACGGTTTCTTTGCAGGATTCCAGTTTGAACTTCTGTGACTTGATTCTTTCATCTTTCAGATGTTTTTTAGCAGAAATGGATGTGATGAAAGCTTGGAACAAATGTGGTATTTATATACAGATCATGAAAGTTGATCATGGTGGTGTGCTTAGTTAGGCACGACCCCGTGTTTGTCAGAAACGTATTAAATTCAACCTGCAACATTCCAGAGTCGTCAGCGGAGGTCATGGAAAATTTTTTGTCAGAGGTATGGGGCGTGTCCCATGGGGCACGACCCCGTGTTTGTGCTTGTGAGGTCCTAGAAAAAATTAAAAAGTTAAAAGAAAACCTATGTACTGGTGCCGTGTTTAAGTTTCGGGTCTTCGACTTAGTCTTCGTCAGGGTGGAGGTGTAATTCCTTTGAGAAAATCTTGGTTGGTCCATCATTTTATGGTTTTAAATGATGACCATTCACTATGAACCTTAAATCGCTATGGTTATCGATTTGATGTCACCATTTCGGAAAAACGTTTTCAATCGTGTACGGTCCAGACCAACGTGATTTCAGCTTTCCGGAAAACAAACGTAAACGAGAGTTAATAGTAAGACACGTTCTCCCACATGAAATCGTTTAGTGTTCTTTAATCGAGAGTCATGGAATTTCCTTGTCTTTTCCTTGTAAACGCTAGCGTTTTCATATGCTTGTTCTCTGAGTTCCTCTAGTTCCTGGATTTGTAAAAATTGATTTTTTCCTACAAGGCCTTGGTTTAGATTTGCTACCTTGAGTGCCCAATAGGCCTTGTGTTCAAGTTCCATACGTAGATGACACGACTTTACATAAACGAGTTTGAACGGTGTTGTGCCAATGGGAGTCTTATAGGCTATTCGAAAAGCCTACAATGCATCATCTAGCTTGGTATACAAATCCTTGTGATGATAAACAGTTTTGGAGTGATGGTTTTCTCAAGGATTCATTTGATGCATCGGTTAGTAACTTTAGTTTGCCCATTTGCTTGTGGATGATAAACAGTTTTGGAGTGATGGTTTACTCCATAAAGGGCAATTGCTCTTTCGAGCTAGTTGTTACAGAAATGCATTCCTCGGTTACTAATTAAAGCCTCGGGTGCACCAAAACGAGAAAATAATTTCTTAAGGAATCTGATAACGTTTCTTGCATCCTTGGTAGGTAGTGCTTGAGCTTCGGCCCATTTTAAGACATAATCGGCTACTAACCAAGATGTAATAATTGCCAAATGACATTAGGAATGGCCCCAAGAAATCAATATCCCATATATCAAATACCTCACATACTTGAACGGGTTTTTGAGGCATCTCTACTCTATGGGCAAACCTCCGTTTTTCAATGAAAGTAACCACAGTGAAGCTGAATTGATGAGATCAATGATACGAAGGGAGATGCGAACAAACTTCAAGGACTTTAAAACTGCCAAATCGAAGGTGATTGATGACTCTACAAGAATAGATGAAAAGACTAAAGCTCCAATGAAAATAAGAGTCTATCAACACCCAAAATTCATCAGAAAAGTCCCAGTGCATGCTCCAGTTCCTCCTAATTCTTTGAAGCAATTACTTTCATGGAGATGTGAGAAGGATTCAGGTCATGTTGTGATCAGATGTACTGACAGGTCATTTAGAATCATTGATCCAGCTGACTTAATGAAGTTTGGCAAAGACGACTTAATCAAGCTCTTACACTGCCCCATTTCAGCTGATGAGTCAGTTTACTTTCTATCTTTCCAGTATGTGTGGATGACGGATCGAATCCTTCGGAACAAATGGTATGCTTATTCAAGATCTTACAAGAAGGCTAATGTTGATTTTGATTAATGATGTTTCACCGAGCCTAGGGGGAGATTGTAGAAGACTAATCAAGGCTCGGCAAAACATTTGAAGACTGAATAAAGACTAATTCTGAAGAAAGCTTGTGCGAAAGACAGATTCACGCGAGAAGCAGCTCTCACGCGACAACTGTCTCCACGCGAGAAGGACTTCCTCGCGAAAGACTTAGCCGCGTGACAAGCCTGTCACGCGAGAACCTTATGTTTAGTATAAATAGCTTAGTTTTCGTTTTGTAATTAAGCTTTTGATCATTTATCATTTATGAACTATGCGATTTCGCACAAGACCTGTAATAGGTTGCTTCTGTTCAATACAATATCATTTTGTGTTCAATTCGATTCTTCTTTCAATCAATCAAGTTTACATTCCGCATTCACTTGATTCATCTCGTGGTTTGTTTGATTCTTGCGAGACTTCATGGTTTTACACAATTGCACGTAAACAACGCGTTCTTACATAGTGATCTTGAAGAAGAGGTCTACATGAAGCTTCCGCAAGGTTTTTCAAGCAACCATGGCACGAGGGTGTGTAGACTACAGAAGTCGTTACACGGTCTGAAACAAGTGTCTCGTAACTGGTACCACAAGTTCACAGGGGCATTAATTGTTTTGGCCTATAAGTCATCAAAGGCGGACCATTCCTTCTTTATTTTCAAGACTAGAGATGTGTTTGTAGCAGCCTTGGTATACGTAGATGATGTAATTATTATTAGGAATGATGCTAATAAAATACAAGAAACAAAGCGGGGTCTAGATATGAGGTTCAGCATAAAAGATCTTGGTGTTTTAAAATACTTCATGGGCATTGAGGTGGCCCGAACTACGGAAAGGTTGGTGCTCAGTCAGAGAAAATTACATTAGACATTCTTTATGATTGCAGATTGAAGGGCTGTCGGCCAATCATGTTCCCTCTGGAGCAGAACATGAAACCGGATCAAGGCGAAGAAGAAGAAAAGGTGGATGCAAGTCAGTAAAGATGATTAGTGGGAAGGCTCCTTATCTCCAGGCAACGAGGCCTGACATAACCTACTCTTTCAATACTAAGCCAATTTTTAGCTGCCCATGACGAACTCATATGGAAGCAACCGTTAGAGTGCTTTGCTACCTAAAAATCACACCTGGGCAGGGAATACTTTTACCAAAGGATGGGAACATGGACCTCACCACCTATTGTGATTAAGACTGGTTGGTGTTGGACCAAAAGAACCAATGAGCCAAGATCAGGAAAATCTCTAAGTCCCACATGACATCACAACAACTGCTGAAGACCTTCATCAGCAGTTTGACAAAGTCTGAAGAATCAACAGTTGAAGATCAAAGATCTGAAGTACAACAGCTGAAGATCAACTACTGATGCACAAAGTCTGAAGACAATGACTGAAGACAACAGCTGATGACAACTACTGAAGTCATCAGCTGATGAATCATCTGAAGATCAAAGTCTGAAGGCCAAAGTGTTGAAGCTTCAGAGTTTGTCACAACAGCTGAAGAAGTCTTCTTCAGTTGTTGTGATGGTTTTTGCTTTCAGTAGTTTTATATTTTTCCTTTCAGTAGTTTGTACAACAGCTGAAGAGTTTGTTCTTCAGCTGTTATAAGTTCAGTAGTTGTAAACGACTAAAGAGTTTGTTCTTCAGTCGTTGTAGCTTTTCAGTAGTTTCCCTTTCAGTACTTGTAATAGGTAGAACACTTAGGAATTTTGTAAGAAGATGTCAGCTGTTATGACATCTTCAGTAGTTTGTGTTCTATCAGTAGTTAGTTAAATAATTGTTTAATGTCAGTGGAATCTGATAACAGTATGGGTCTTTTGCCTATAAAAGGGCAGTGACCTGATTGTATTCCACGCCGAAACATGTGAAATAAACAGAATATTATTCCTTTTTATGCAGAATTATTCTCTCTACAATTTACTTTACATGCAATATTCTTTATGTTCTTTTATTAATTGCTAACTATCATGCTAAATCCGCTGCGAACACAATCTAATTGATCAAACAAGAGGCTGAGATCCTGACAAATGGTATCAGAGTAGGTTAATCATTGATCGATTTCACTATTGATCATTTGAAACTGTTCTTTTGATCTCAACGTTTGATCGAATTAGCAATTTGCAAGAATTAGCTGTAGAGAGAGAGATTCTGCTGTTTCTGGCCGTAAACTTGAGGTTCTCTGGTGGTTTTGAGCTATATTTGTTTTGTTTAAACTTGAGTTTGACTAATAACTGAGATGACTACACCAACAAACGATCCTCACAATACTGGTTCCTCAACCAAGCCTCCGATGATTGTGAGGAATGAGTATAACATATGGCAACGACGTATGCTTCACCACTTGTCTGTCAACAGTGCTGGTTGTTGGAAGTCAGTGGTGCATGGACCATACAAGCCTATGGTGAGCGTCCCTGAATCTAATGAACAGGTTCCGAAGAAACCTGAACAATATCGGACGAAGATCTAAAGCTGTTCGAGATTGATGCTAGATCCCATGGAATTTTAGCCATGGCTATTCCAAATGAGATTTACTCAGGGCTTTTGCATCATGAGACTGGTCATGACCTATGGGTTGCTCTAAAGGAACAATTTAGAGGAACTGATTCGGTCTTAGCAAACAATAGGGAAATCCTCGCCCAACAATATGAGACATTCTCATATAGAAAGGGTGAGACTCTGACCCAGCAGTTTGAGCGGTTCTCTTGTTTGAACTCTGAGCTGAAGATTGTCAAACAAGAGTACTCCAACAGCCAGATGAACAACAGGTTCCTCAGATCACTGCCTGAGAGATGGGACACTTATACCATTGTCCTACGCTCCAGTGCAAATCTGGAAACTCTATCTCTCACCCAACTTCATGGGAAACTTCTCACATTTGAGAGAGAGATAGAGCAAAAGAGGAAGCTGTCCACCTCTGGCAAGCTCGCTGATGACTTTGTTCAAGGAAATGTTGCCTTGATAAGTCAGGAGTCTGAATATGCTTCATCAGAGACTTCTTATAATGAGCATATTGACTTCTCTACCAACTCTGAACAAGCTTTTGTTGGTGTAGGTAGTAGTTCAGGAGGCAGTGGTGATAACTGGTGCTTTTTGATGGATGATTTGAAGGGCATTCCAGATAATGATCTGGAGGAGATGGATATTTTGAGCCAAATGGCAATGATCAATATCAGATCTCAAAAGTTCTACAAAAGAACTGGTAGGAAATTCCCTGGTCTCTCTGGCAAAACCAAAGTTGGTTTTGACAAGAGCAAGTTGAGGTGTCAAAAGTGTCAAAGGCTTGGACACTTTGCTAGAGAGTGTAGATCATCGGGATCTAACTCCTCTGCACCCTTTGTGACTTTTCCAAGCAATAGTTCACAACACAGAGGGCAACCTTCCTCCAGTTCTGGTCATCCATCACAAGCACAGGCATCACCTGCTTATTTTGTGCCTCAGGGGTATATGCCATACTCATACCCCTACTACTACGTGCCTCAGCCCAGTCAAACTCAAGCACTTTCTGCTCAACCACCACAGGCTCTTCCTGAGCCTCAGTCTTCCCCATCTTATCATCAAACACAACCTCAACAACACAGCTTCTTCACCCCAGGAGTTGTTGACTGGAGTAGTCTACCAGATGATCTATCTGGTCAGGAACAACTACTCCAAGGTGCTGGTCAACATGGTGGTGATAGTCCTTTTGGAAATCTTGCTCTGATGGCCCTTGAGTCTGCTGAGGGGTCATCATCCAATGCCTCATCACAGGTATCATCTGAGGCCAAAGCCAAGCTTTGTTCTGAATCATGCATAGCAGCATTTGCTTCTATTAGAGAAGCAAATGTAGCTTTAATAGATAAAAATCTTGTGCTAGAGCACACTATTTCCAAAAGAAAAGCTGATTTTGAGGCTGCACTTAAAGAGAAAAATGATGAGATTTACAAGCTTAAATGCCAAATCAAAGATGGTAAAGCTAGGGAAGATGTACTTCTAGAGAAGTACAGAGACCTCAAGGAAACTCTTGCAAACACCCAAGTAGAGTGTGATCGATAGGTGCAATCATGCAAGGGTTTTGAAATGCTTCTTAAGAAGCAATCGGCTTCCAATGTGAAGTTTGGGATTGGTTATAATCACACTGCTCCTCCTACAGATTTTACTTCAAGAGCAGAAGTTGAATCTGATGGAGAGAGCAATAACCAATCCTTCTCATCATATGACCTACTATCTTCTAATTCAGCATCATCAGAGATAAAAGTCAGCATTAGCTCCTGCCAAAACCAATCAGCTGATGCTACAACAGCTGTTGGTTCAAATGCTGACTGTCACATGATCAAAAGGTTGATCAACTCAGGTGTTGTCTCTAGAAGTACTGAAAGTACTGGAGAGCAAGTGATAACACCTGAAGTTCAAACCTCAACTACTACCAGCACTGAAGAGAAGAAAACTGACAGTAGAAAAGGTTTGAAGACAACTAAAGAAGAGGTCAGGAAAGCAGGTACTAAAGGGAAGAAAACTGCTAGTACTGATAACAAATAGCTGAAGAACAAGTCTTCAGCAGTTTCATCTTCTTTGGTTGATGATCAACATAAGATGAAGAAGAAGCCATGTGAGATATGTGGCTTGTTCAATCATCTTACTGATGATTGCTGGGACAAAAGGGGTTCCAAACTCAAACAAAAGGAGAAAATTAAAGAGCTAATAAATGAAATGAAAAATGAGTTTGAGACCAAGTTTGTACTAGCAACATCAAAGCCTGAAATCCCTAAGTCCAAAGCTAAATCTAAAAAGAAAGTAGGGGTTACTCAGGCAATAGCTGAGGTTGCTCAGAAAAAGATGGTGCAACATAGGAATCCATCATCAGCAAACTCCAATGTGTCTGAAAAGCTGAAAGCTTTATCACAGAATCAGACACAGCTGGTGATGATGGTTCAGCATCTAATGGGAAGAGTCAACCATTTAGATGCTCCTGTGTTGAAACCACAGAAAAGGAAGTCCAAGCCAAAGGGTTCCTCTTCTATACCATCTTCTTCACCTCAGGCTGTTACATATAACACACCTGTTAGTGCTGCACTTATAGTTGAGAACAGACCCAAACCAAACAGGTTTGGGTCTCTAAAACTAACTAACATGTGGTTATGATTGCAGGGTTCTTCAACATGCCAAAGAAGCATCTGGTATGTAGACAGTGGAGGATCTATGCATATGACAGGAAGCAGCTCCCTTCTTAATGACTACTCTCAAGGAAAGAAGGGATTTGTTTCCTTTGGCAATGATGCAAAGGGTTACATCATCGGAAAAGGCTTTGTTTCCAATGGGGAAATAAGGTTTGATGATGTTAACCATGTGGAGAATCTCAAGTACAACCTCTTGAGTGTCAGTCAAATGTGTGATAAAGGCCATGTTGCCCTTTTCACAAGCCAGAACTGTCGGATTCTGTCATCCAAAGTTCTAAATTTGATTGACAAGGTGTTGGATGAATACACTCTCCTGAAGGCCAACAGGACAGGAAGAGTGTATGCCTTAGATCTTTCCAAAAAGATAGATCTGAAAGGCCATCCTTGCCTATTCTCCAAGGCATCTCCTCAAGAGTCTACTCTATGGCATAGAAGGCTGGGGCATGTTAATTTCAAGAACATGAATCAGCTGATAAGCCATGGTTTAGTAAGAGGATTGCCTTTGAAGGAGTTCAAGTGTGAAGACAACTGCACTGCTTGCTTAAAAGGAAAACAACACAAAGTTTCATTCCCTTCAATAGAAGAACCAAAGTCCACTGCCTGCTTGCAGCTCCTGCACATGGATCTCTTTGGTCCTGTCAGAGTGATGAGCATGGCAAAGAAGAAATACTGCCTGGTAATTGTGGATGATTATTCCAGGTTTGTATGGACTTTTTCTTGCACTCCAAGGATGAAGCAGCCAAGACTATCATGAACTTTGTGCTATTTGTAGAAAAGCAGTATTCCCTACAGGTCAAATGTGTGAGGAGTGAATTGAACAGAATTTAGAAACCACACACTTGATGACTTCTACCTGTCCAAGGGAATTAAAAGGCAGTTTAGTATTCCTAGAACTCCTGAGCAGAATGGAGTGGTGGAGAGAAAGAACAGGACTCTCATTGAAGCAGCAAGGTCAATGTTGGTTGACTCAGGGTTGCCACTGACCTTTTGGGCTGAAGCTGTCAATACAGCTTGCTATGTACAAAATAGAGCTTTAGTGAATAAGAGGTTGATGAAGACTCCTTATGAAGTTCTTCATCATTTGGCTCCTCTAATTTCATTCTTTAGAGCCTTTGGGTGTCCATGTTTTATTCTCAACACTAGCAACCCACTCCAGAAGTTTGCTAGTAAGGTGGATGCAGGGTATTTTATTGGTTATTCATCAACTTGCAAGGCATACAGAGTCTCAACTGTAGGACAAAGGTGGTTGAAGAAACTCTGCATGTTAAGTTCAATGAATCTCCAAAGGACAAGATTCCACAAAACCCTGTGGAGTTGTTTGATCTGGACATACTGCAATATGTTCCTTATCAACCTCCAGCTGTTGAGCCTGTCAACAGTTCTCCACCTGGTGGTACTGATGATGATGTAGTCAGTACTCACCTCTTCAGGTTTAGTGACAACCTGCCTGAGTTCACTAAACCTGATGCTCCTGTAGCTTCAGCAGTCCCATCCACAACAAATGCTGATGAGATTTCTGCATGCTCTACTTCATTTGAGCTGCCATCTCCTACATGGTTTCAAGAATCTCAATCACCATTTGTTGCTGCTGAAAGTCCTACAAACACTTGCACTGACATATAGTCTATCAAGAGCTAAAGAATCACCCCACATCTCAAATCATTGGTGATATCAATGCTGGAGTTTCAACCAGGAGTCAATTGTCCAATTTCTGCTTCTATGCTCTCTTCATCAGTCAGCAAGAGCCAAAGAACTATCACGTTGCTTTAAGAGACAATGGATGGGTTGAAGCAATGCAGCTTGAGCTTCTTCAGTTCAAGAAACAGCAAGTGTGGGAGCTTGTTCCTTTACCCCAAGGGAAGTGTGCAATAGGCACCAAATGGGTATTCAGGAACAAAACAGATGATAAGGGCCAAATTGTCAAGAACAAGGCCAGGCTGGTTGTCCAAGGATTTGCACAAGAGGAAGGCATCGATTATGATGAGACCTTTGCTCCTGTGGCAAGACTGGAAGCAATCAGACTGTTCTTAGCTTATGCTGCCTTTCACAGTCTTAAGGTTTATCAAATGGATGTCAAAAGTGCCTTCTTATATGGGAAAATAAAAGAAGAGGTTTATGTGTGTCAACCACCAGGCTTTGAGGACAACAAACATCCTGATTGGGTGTATAAGCTTGATAAGGCTCTTTATGGGCTGAAGCAAGCTCCTAGAGCTTGGTATGAGACACTATCAACTTTTCTTCTCCAAAATAAGTTCACTAGAGGCACCATTGATAAAACCTTGTTCATCAAGACTATGGGACAGCATAAGCTCCTTGTTCAAATTTATGTAGATGACATCATCTTTGCATCCTCTGATCCAAAGTTGTGTGATGAATTTACAATGCTCATGAAGCAAAAGTTTGAAATGAGTGCTATGGGGGAATTACAGTTCTTTCTAGGTTTGCAAATCAAACAACAGGCTGATGGTATCTTTATTCATCAGTCCAAATACACCAAAGAGTTGTTGAATAAGTTTGATTTACAAACCTGTAAGCCCTGTTCTACTCCCATGAGCAGCATCACACAACTAGATGTAGATCAGAAAGGTAAAGCGGTTGATGAAACCCTTTACAGATGTATGATTGGGTCTTTGATGTACCTTACAGCTTCTAGACCAGACATCATGTTTGCAACATGTGCCTGTGCTAGATTTCAGGCTGCACCTAAAGAATCCCATTTGATTGCAGTCAAAAGGATCTTTAGATATTAGCAATGTAACCAATCACTAGGTCTTTGGTATTCAACTGGGCATTCTTGCAAATTAGTTGCTTTCTCTGATAGTGACTATGCAGGATGCAAAGTCACCAGAAAATCCACTTCTGGTGGTTGCCAATTCCTAGGCAATTGTTTAGTTTCTTGGCAGAGTAAGAAACAAACATCAATTGCTACATCCACTGCTGAAGCTGAGTACATTGCTGCTGCAAGTTGTACATCTAGATACTCTGGCTTCAGAACCAACTCTTGGATTATGGCATTACAGAGACTAAGACTCCATTATTAATGGATAGTGCTTCAGCTCTTTACATTGTTAAAAATCCAGTCCAGCACTTAGGACCAAACATATAGAGATCAGACATCATTTTATTAGGGATTGCTATGAAAAAGGTCTGATTGATCCAAAGTTTGTGCCCAGTGCTGATGAGCTTGCAGATATATTTACTAAGCCTTTAGATAGTGCCACATTTCAAAACTTGGTCCTAAGGCTTGGTATGCTGCAGCTAGAATAATTTGACCAATACTGATGCTCTCAGTTCACAAGTACTGTTGAGCATTAGTATGCAAAGGTCAAATATAAGTACTGATGAGTAATTTAGTCTTCAGCATTTTCACAACTACTGAAGACTAACATGCTTCAAAGTACTGATGTACATTATTTGTTGAAAACAACTGATGTAGTGAGGTGGATTACAACTACTGATGTATCATTTTCAAACAAATAAGTACTGAAGAACAAATTTTGTTCACAAGTACTGATGTGTAATCTTACACAAGTACTGAAGACAAAATTTGTTCACCAGCTCTGGAGTATTTCATCAGCACTTGTGAACATCTGATCACAAGAGCTGAAGGCATAAATATTCACAAGAGCTGAAGGGTCAATGAAACATCTGAAAGTCAGCCAAAGAGCTGATGAGTAAATGTGGAGGTCAGCATGAAACAACTGATTTGACGGAAACAGCTGATGAGTAATTTTACTCTTCAGCTGATGCCAACAGCTGCTGTTTCATACCCAAACAACTGAAGGACAAAACCATGTCTTCAGTAGTTTCACAACTACTGATGACTAACACCAAGTCCTCAGTTGTTTACAACAACTGAAGCAATACCATGTCTTCAGTATTCACAACTACTGATGTCAGTAGTTCACAACTACTGAAGGCTAACACCAAGTCTTCAGTTGTTACAACGTCTGAAGATAAAAACTAGGTCTTCAGTAGTTTATAACTACTGAAGACTGACAAGTCTTCAGCTGTTTATAACATCTAAAGGATAAAACCAAGGTCTCAGTAGTTTTAACTACTGAAGACTAACACCAAGTCCTCAGATGTTACAACCACTGAAGGTTAAAAACCACGTCATGGTAGTTTCAACAACTGATGACTAACACCAAAACCTTCAGTAGTTTTCTTTCAGCCTTTGCCACACCCTATAAATACCCAACCTTCAGAGCTTTTCATTCTCACTTGACCTAACTTTTCTAAAACCTCTGAAATTCCCATACACCATTAATGGCGGCCATGCAACTCAAACCTCGACATAACTGTGTCGCTCATCTCACCAAATCGCCATTATGGCCTAAGTTTCACAATGCCGTCGATCTGATGACCGATTCACCATACCAAACGGCATTCCTTCTCAACCCCACCATATACACCGACTCCTTGGCGGAGTTCTGGACGAACATCACCGTCCAAACCGGAGAGAATGATAGCGAGGTCTCTCTCCGGTCCTCCGTCAACAACCACCCAGTGGTTATCACTCCAGCTACTTTGCGCCAAACCATAAAGCTGGAGGATGCCACCTACCCAACCTCTTACCCCAAAGGCGCCCTCGATCTATGCTTCACTGCCAATGACTATCGGGCGACCTCTCTGCCACCACCTTGTTGAAGAAACACTTCCCAGATCCCCAACGACTCATCTTCCACATGGTGAATGTGTGTCTGGCTCCCAAAACATCTTCATGGGACCAGATGTCAACAAGGTGGCAACAGGTATTATTTTCTATCTTTGAGAAACAACCCCTTAATCTTACTGTTATTACATTCTTGGAACTCAAGAATATGGCCACAAAACCCGTTTCTAACCGGTGGATCTTGTATCCTCGGTTCATAATGGCCATCATCGAGAGCCAGCTTCAAGCTGAGGGACTTGTTGGCACTGGGGTCCCTGCCATGGCTGTTCTAGCCAAGGTATACTCCAGGCACAACACCGACCACACACTCAAACAGGCTGGCCGGCTGCAAAAACCCACGCAGCAGGAACCCACAGCCTCCACCTCCAAATCCAAAGTCCCCACCAAACCAAAACCCAAAAAGAAGCCCAAAAAGGCTACTCAGGGAAATGAGTCCCCTGAGGATGCCCCTGCAACACAAAGGCAGGATGTGGCTGCTGGTTCGATTCTCCTAGCAGCTACCACGACTCCACCCACCACAACCGCACAGGCTTCCTCTCAACAGGAGCCTGATGCAACCACTTCAGGGGCACCCACACATCTGGGGTCTTTCTCACTTGAGGAGACTACCATTGAAATGCACACACCTCCCCATGTGCATACTGCTTCAAGCCCATCTCCTACTGAGACCACCCCACAAAGTCTTACACTCATAATAGCTAAAGTGCTGACCCATCTGAGCACTCCACCCTCTCCCCAGAAACCAATTACAACTGGGGAGACTCCAATCGAAGAGAGGGTGGACACCAGTGCCGGTGGGAGCCCACAGCACAGAGAATCACATGTCCAATCTCCCAGTGTGGCTAGGGAGATAGGACATTCTGGTGAGGCTGCCACTTCCCCTGCATCAGCACATGAGCAGGGAGAAGCTGGTACAAGCAATAAGACCTCACCAGAGGCAACTGCCTATGATGGATCCAATCCGGAGGCTGGAAGTCCCTAGTACCAAGAACAAGGGGCACATGCTATATCTGAGCCACACTCAGAGCATGTATATCCTGACACAGTCAGGAGGTCAGGTGATTCAGTTCACACTGATGATGACCTGAGCTTCTTCTTTGACGTAGTTGCTCACAACACTATCTTAGAAGACGAGATAAGCAGACTCAAAGAGCTGCTTGCTCAAATGACTCAAGATAGAAGTCCATCTGCCACCATTGACCCACAAATGGCACCTTCACCCGAAGGTCTCCAAAACACTCAACCACTCCTACAAACTTGGCCACCTGCCTCTGCTTCTGGCACTAGTTCTCAGGAACAAAACCCTCCTGAGCAACTAGATGCTATCCTCCAAAAATCCCTGCCTCTCATCACACCTATCATCACAGAACTTGTAATAAAAACCATTGATGAGAGGCTTCCCACACATATACAACCCCTGGTGGAGGTTGCTGTAGCCAAGGTGCTTGCTGATAGTCAAACCCCAACCAATGCACCCAAAAAGGGGGAGACATCAGTGCAAGCTAAGAGGAAGAGGGGAGAGGAGGAGATAGAAGTAGGAAGAAAGGAGGTGATTGAGAGGAAGAAGGTTAAGGAGACAAAGGGGAAGGGGAGGGAGAAGGAGGAGAGAGCTGAAAAAGAAGTGGCTGAAATCCAAAAGGATTTCAGTGTCACTTATCAAAAGAAAAAGGGAGAGAAGGTGAGGGAGGATGTTGATCCTGATCTAGCAGCCCTTGTCAAGGAGGCTGATGCTGAGCATAGCCGATCAATGGACTCTGTCATTGATCAGCTGTTCAGGCAAGGCTTTGACAAGGACACTGCCTTGCTAGATCAAGAGATCAGAAATATGGAGAGAAGAGAGATTGAGTACCGATGGACTACTTATAGCCAAGAGGAAAGACAGAGACTTGAGGCTATGAGTATGTTCACTTCGAAGTATCTGGGCAGGCCAGTCCTTGATGTCAAAGCATGGACTAGGGATAGAATCTTGGCTATAGCCACCAAGATCTGTTCAGCTGGTGATTTCACCAAAGGACTGGTCGCTGAGGCCCTTTCTGAAGCCGGTGCTGGGAACAGGACCCTGCTAGTAAAACAAACCAAACCTGCTCTTATTTCTAGGTTACTAGCAGTGCCTGCTAACATTCCCACACCAACAACCCAAACACAACCCACAAAACCAACCCCTTCACCATCAAAACCCGCAGCCAATGATCCACCCTTGAAGAAGAAGAGAAGGGTGTTGAGGCTGCAAGAAGAAGAAGAAGAGGATGATGAGGAGGATAGACTGCCCCTGTCTGCAGTCATTCCTCTACCCAAAGCCAAATCCAAAACCATCACTCCCACCTCACAGATGGATACTGTGAAGGCTAAGATAGAGGAAGAGGAGCAGCAGAAGCTTCATGATGCTGAAATGCTTAAGTCAATTGACCAAGCTTATGCTGCTTCTACCTCTATCGTAAACATGAAGAAGGAAGCTCTAAGACTCTTCACTCTCAAACAAACTTTCCAATATGACAAAGAGAGAGTGAGGACTTGGCCTGATCCTAGGGTGGCTCACAGGATTACAAAGAAAGATACTCCTGTGAGGTACAAGAGCCAGATGAAGAGGATTGTAGATGAAGTGATCACAGTGGCTCTTGTAATAACACCCTGGGAAATTGTGGATGAGTTCGAGAAGGCCTATAAGGCTAAGCAACCACCCGAAATGATGTTGGAGAATAGGGTGGTTAGGAAAGGCTTAGTTTATAAGAGGCTTGAGAACTTCCACAAAGATGAGCTCAACTTGTTGCTAGAGGGCAGACATCCAGATGAATTTTCATATAGGCAAATCATAACAGTTGAGCTCAAGAATGGCAAACAGGTCAAGTTTGTCTCAGAGCTGTACGGCCGTGAAGGATTATTTGATGGTGGGGCTGAGGACCTGTCCAAAGAAGAACAAATGATTTTTGTCAGAGCCTACACCAGAGAATCCTACAGGCTCGTACGTGGGAGGTAGGTTTCATGGATGGGACAATAGCTCTGTGTCCAATTCCCCAAAACAGAGCTCCCATCCATTCTTAGCCAAACAAATTTCAGAGACTTTCTCCCAGGCCAATGCTTATCAGGGTCAACTTCTAATCTGATCCAGAAGGAAATAGACCAATCTTTATGCCAACAATAAGTGGGACAATAAATAACTTAGAGGTTTTGGCTGCATTGGTTCAGGGGGAATTTGTTGGACCAAAAGAACCAATGATCCAAGATCAGGAAAATCTCTAAGTCCCACATGACATCACAACAACTGCTGAAGACCTTCATCAGCAGTTTGACAAAGTCTGAAGAATCAACAGGTGAAGATCAAAGATCTGAAGTACAACAGCTGAAGATCCCAAAGTACTGAAGATAAGTACTGAAGTCTGAAGTACTGATAAATACGAGTACTGAAGACTTCAAGTGCTGAAGACAAGTGCTGAAGATCAAAGTCTGAAGAACTGAAGAACTGAAGATCTACTACTGATGCACAAAGTCTGAAGACAATGACTGAAGACAACAGCTGATGACAACTACTGAAGTCATCAGCTGATGAATCATCTGAAGATCAAAGTCTGAAGACCAAAGTGCTGAAGCTTCAGAGTTTGTCACAACAGCTGAAGAAGTCTTCTTCAGTTGTTGTGATGGTTTTTGCTTTCAGTAGTTTTATATTTTTCCTTTCAGTAGTTTGTACAACAGCTGAAGAGTTTGTTCTTCAGCTGTTATAAGTTCATTAGTTGTAAACGACTGAAGAGTTTGTTCTTCAGTCGTTGTAGCTTTTCAGTAGTTTCCCTTTCAGTACTTGTAATAGGTAGAACACTTAGGAATTTTGTAAGAAGATGTCAGCTGTTGTGACATCTTCAATAGTTTGTGTTCTATCAGTAGTTAGTTAAATAACTGTTTAATGTCAGTGGAATCTGACAACAGTATGGGTCTTTTGCCTATAAAAGGGCAGTGACCTGATTGTATTCCACGCCGAAACATGTGAAATAAACAGAATATTATTCCTTTTTATGCAGAATTATTCTCTCTACAATTTACTTTACATGCAATATTCTTTATGTTCTTGCACTAATTGCTAACTATCATGCTAAATCCGCTGCGAACACAATCTAATTGATCAAACAAGAGGCTGAGATCCTGACAGTTGGGTTGCCCTTACACAAGACTATCGAGGTCTGGGTATTTATTAATATTAGTGGGAGATCCCAATTCATGGAAATCTAAGAAGCAGTTGGTTGTTTCACGTTCCTCTGCCAAGGCTGAATATCATGCTATGGCAACGACCGTTAGCGAAGTCCAATGGGTGAGGTGGTTACTTTCCGAACATGGCGCGTCACAACCGAAGCCAACACCATTATTTTGCGATAATCAGGCTGCCAGGCACATGGAAAACAACCCTATTTTCCATGTAAGTACCAAATATGTTGAGATGGATTGTTACTTCTTTAGAGAACGAGTGGAGTCGGGAGAAGTAAAGCCCATTACATTGACACCAAGGATCAGATTGCAGACTTGTTCACCAAGGCACTTAGCACGCATCAGTTAAGAACCTTACTTGTCAAGCTGGGAATTCATGAAGCTTGAGGGGGAGTAAAGGACTATTTTATCCCTTGCTCTTGTCAACTTATCAACATTCATTATTCAAATTCTAAATCATCTCTCATACGAGCATCTTCCTGAGATAAGTAGTTGAGAGCTAAAAGCATGTTTGTTACAATACCTTCTCCTTGTGCATTGTATTTAAACTCTCTTGGCCTAAATCTTGAACCTTTTGATACCAAGTTTATAGGGTGTGCCCTATTTATATAGTGTAACTGAGCAAATATACTTTGGTCACTTGGACGAATGGGTCTACAGCTACTCAAAATATAAATTACTCATAAAGCAGTGCTAACTCGTTGACATGCAAATACAAATGAATACTTATTAGACACCTAGATAGGTATACATCACTACTAGAAAAACTACAATAGATGACGCGCAATGCGCGTCATCTTTGGGGTCAGATGACACGCAAATGCGTGTCAAGGAAGAGGTAGTCATAAATGAAAGATGACACGCATCCGCGCGTCATCTCTTTATGATGTGCGAAAGATGACGCGCATTTAATGATGGTCAATAGATGACGCGCAATGCGCGTCAAGAAAGGGGTAGTCATAAACGACTAGATGACGCACATACGCATGTCATCTTTGTAACTTTTATGACGTGCTAAAGATGATACGTAATGCACGTCATAAATTTAGCTGCTTTTTAAATATATTTTTTATTTTTAATAAATTTACCTGCTGTTTAATAAAACAAATTGTCGAATAACACTAAAAGCAAAATCCATTTAAATACCAACAAAATTTACAAAAGTTGTTAAATAATATCAACTACAAAGCAAATACAAGTCCAAATCCTTGCAATACAAATACAAATACAAGTCCAAAAATTTCATTGCAGACCTACATATAAATGAAATTCGATAAGTAACGCGACCAGTCTTCACGAACATCATCCAAATCACCATCGGTGTATTCATCTTTACCTCCTCCAACCTAAGACAAAACCAACTTCACCAAATCAAACTTATCAATTTTGACCAAAACCGCTTCCACCAACCTGACCGGTTTAAGATAAACAATCTCAAACACTTGACTAGTTTATTAGATCACTAGCTTTAGGTACCCGTGTGTTACATGGGTAAGATATATTTAAGAAGTAAAAGTAAAAAAAACAATTAGATATGATTTTTTCTGAATAACATAAAGTAATACATGTAAAAACACTTATAAAATTAAATGTAAAACCTGATTAATCATAGATGTGTAAATATTTCCTTGTAAACAACATTAGTAGTAACATTTGTAGGTTTATTGTCTTGATCTACGATTAAAAGTTTTAGCCCATCTCGACTCTTGACCCTCGATAATGCAACATATAGTTGGTCTTGTGTAAAAACAGGGTCTTTTAGGTACAAACCAACTCTAGACAATGATTGCCCTTGACTTTTGTTTATTGTCATTGCAAAACAAACTGCTATGGGAAAATGTCTTCTTTTAAATTTGAATTGAATTCTTTTGTCCAAAGGCGTCAAACACAGCCTCGGAATAAATGTGCGGCTACCAATATTGCTTCCTGATATAACCTCAGCCTCAATAACTCGATTGTAAAGTGATGTCACTTTAAGTCTGGTGCTGTTACACAAACCATATTAATGAAAAATGATAAACAAAATAAAAATAATCGTTTACAAATACCTCCTCATCTATTAAAATCATCTCAATGGAGAAGGTTTGTGATGGATTCTTAAACATGGGTTGCCTCCACAGTCTAACAATCCGAACCTTCAATGTGTAGTCATCCCTCGATACATCCAATTCGGTAAATGAAGAGTAGTTGGCTACTTCCATTTTTTGTGAAAAATACTAAACATAATGTAGTAACAGAAGTTAGTAAGTTCGGCTGCAATGACAAAATGAATATAAAAATGATATGTGTATAAGAGTATCCAATAGTACATACCTTGAATGTCGTAATAGGAGTGGAAGTGTTTAAGCTGAATTGGACAATGATGATTGAGACTTATTGGGTGTATGTGTTTATATAGATTTTTGGTATTTTGAAATTGGTATATATATTTGGTGTATATATATATATTTATGGTATACTTGTCTATTGATTATAGGTGATTATCCTATTAATTTTAAATTTCCTGTGAACACCCCAAACTAATTTTGTGTTTGGCAATATTTGCGGTATACTTGAGTACTTATTGAAAGAGTAAATTTCATTTTTGGTCCCTAGGGTTTGGTCTATTTAACCATTTCAGTTCAAAAAAGAATCTTTTGACAAATCAAGTCCCGAGGTTTGCATTTTATAACAGTTTTGGTCCTTAAGAGTAACTCAGTTAGATTTTTCTGTCAAGTGTAAGGGTATTTCAGTTATTTACATCTAATGGACTATTTATGTAAATTAGTATATACAAGGGTTGTTTGTTTCATTTTCTCAAAATAATAAAAAAGATAAAAACAAAGAAGACGGAATACCTATTTCATCTTCTTCAAAATTCACAGACCACCACAACCTCCACCAAGCACCACCCTTCCCTTACAGCAATGGCGGTCGACACCGGTGGATGGAGCGCCGGAGCCTCCAAATCAAGCTCATCATACGAACAAAATGTACCCTAAAATGATAATCGTTTCGAGTTTGTTACCGGTGGCTGGAGCGCCGGAGCCTCCAAATCAAGCACCACCCTTCCCTTACAACAATGGCGGTCGGCACCAGTGGCAGGAGCGCTGGAGCCTCCAAATCAAGCTCATCATACGAACAAAGTTCGATAATCGCTACGATCCCAGTCACATGGAACTGTGTGATATGTGGGTACATAAAAAATGGGCTGGTTGTCGATGCACGCCGAGTGTTCGATCAAATGCCTGAGAGAAATGTCGCATCTTGGACCGCGATGTTAAAAGGGTATGCAAAGTGTGGGAGATTGGATGAATCAAGAACTTTGTTTGATGCTATGACTGACAAGAATGTGGTTTGTTGGAACACTATGTTGTCGGGGTATATTACGAACGGGCGAATTGATGAAGCAATGAGCTTGTTTGATGAAATTACAAAGATGAATTCGGTGTCCTGGGCGACTATTATCGAAGGGTATTTCTGCAGAACAGAATCAAACCCGATCAAGTGACGTTCATGGAACGCTGTGATTGTGGCACATTCATATCATTGTTCTGCTTTAAAAGCCCTAAAACTTTTCACATCCATGACAAAATCGGGATATCAACCTGACCATTTGACTTTTCTAGGATTATTAACAGGCTGTGCTCATTCGGGCATGGTCAATGAGAGTTGGGAATGCTTCAACTCGATGGAAAAAACGAGGGAAGGATGGTGCTTGGTGGAGGTTGTGGTGGTCTGTGAATCTGAAGAAGATGAAATAGGTATTCCATCTTCTTTGTTTTTTTCTTTTTATTTATTATTTTGAGAAAATGACACAAACAACCCTTGTATATACTAATTTACATAAATAGTTCTTTAGATGTAAAATGACTGAAATACCCTTATACTTGACAGAAAAATCTAACAGAGTTACTCTTAAGGACCAAAATCATTATAAAATGCAAACCTCGGGACTTGATATGTCAAAAGATTCATTTTTGGACTGAAATGGTTAAATAGACCAAACCTCAGGGACCAAAAAACGAAATTTACTCCTTATTGAAATTTTATTTAAAGATTTAAAACAAATTCCTAAAAAAGTTTCAGAGGGATAATTATTTTAATCCCTATTGTCAAATTTAAATATTTATCATTAGTATTAATATATTATATAAATGGAAGTAATAGGCAGGTTGCATATGAAGGTTATTTTGAGTAGGATTCTCTATTTTTACCTCCGATACAGCATGTAATTTATTTTATTATATTTAATTATTATATTTAAATACTTAACTACTGATAGAAATTGGTCTCCATAATTATTGGTCTCCATAATTACTACATTATTAACTACTGATTGAAATTTGATTTGAAGATTTGTAATAAGTTCCATAAATAGTTTCGGGGCAATTTTTTTGAATTTGGGGATTCAAATTTGAATATTTACAAATTTATTATATAAATGGTAAGTAAGACTAATATGAAATTGAAATTATAATTAGTATGATTAGTATGATGAAACAATACTTAACTACTGATTGAAATTTTATATAAAGACTTGCAATAAGATCCTAAAATACTTTTGGAGGAATAATTTTAGGAATCCATGCTGTCAAATTTAATTATTTAAATGTTAAATATATTATGTAAATGGTAAGTAAGAATAATATGAAATGGAGAATAATATTATTATGATCAAACATTATGATGAAAAATAGTTTAAGTAATTTGATTTATATATTTGCAATAAGTTCCCAAATTATTTTGGACACTTAATTGTTTGAATACGGCTTTGTCATATTTAAATATTTAAATATATTATATAATTATAAATATGTAAAAACCTATTATCTAAATGGTAAACAAATACAACTGCTTAAAATATAAATTGCCAAAATAATATGTAAAATGTTTAAAGTTATAATGTATATGGAAATAACAGAAAATTCAGTTATAAATGATCTGTTATGATTAATATTTTCAAATTTATTTAAGATATTTCCAATGAACTATGAGAGTAAATTTCTATAAACCTAAACAATAACAATTACCAATCAGTAGATATAACTAATTTCCTATTAATGAGGCGGATTATTTCATTTTTAAGCACGTAATTTAACATATACGTAGATTAATGTATACGGTTCCGTTGAACATACGTATATATATATATACTTATAGATTTTAGATTCAAGGTAGTAATGAAACATATACGTATATTACTTTGTTAATTGAGTGTTTATAAGAGTAATAATATAATAGTGGGGATGGTAAGTAGTCTCGTTTAGTATACGTGCTTGAAAATTATAATGTTGTATGGTATAATTAAGTATAAAGGCCCACAAACATGTGAATGCAAGTAGATTAAAAAAATCATCTTATAAAGAAATAATATTAATAATAAGAAATTATATACCCTAAAAAACAGTATGATAATATTATTATAATTATAAATTATATACCCCATAAAAAACAGTTTTAATAATAATCGAACAAATAGCTTATATACTATTATATTTAAGACAGTTCTTAATATAAAAGAAGATGAGGTTGTTATATTAAAACCATAACGTAACATCTATCGTAATGTGGTTTCAATTATAAGATGTATCGAAAACTAATCTTACACTCATTAATATTACACTCAAATGGGGGTTCATATTTGTTATCAATTCCTATTTATAGAATAATTTAATCTACCAAACACGTGGTTGATACCCAAACAAAATATGAGATATAAACACCATAGCTGGATAGTTATATGAAAATCTAATAAAAAAGATTAACATCAACCACGGTCAAAGTTTTGAACAGAAAAAAAACAAAAAGAAAATGAATGTATGTAATTGGAGTCTTTTTACCAAACTTGAAAAACCTTAAACTTAAAGTACCCAAAAAAACATCCTATAAGTTGTCAATTTTCAAATCTTGACACAACCAAAACATCCTCAGTAGTTACATACCTGAAGTAGCAGATTTCACCAATAGAAATTCCATGTTCTTTTAAAAACTCCGGCCACCCTCCCAAAACATACCTACAAAGATAATTAATGAAATGGTGTGTATGGTATGTCTATTATACTAAATCTTGAAAATTATAATAATTTAAGGTTGTAAGTTAATAAGTAACCTTTTGTAACCAACATTCTTCTCGTACCCAACGTCCAATAAACACATATAAGTTCCAGCATACCTCACCTTCATTTGCTTGCGATAAGCTACACGAGTAAGATTCTCAAGCTTTTTGCGAAAACGCTGAATAAATAAATCATGTTAGATAAATGTATATAATTTTGGTATAAAAAATAATGAAAAAATGAAAGTTGCTGAAAATCGTTTTTTGAACTTACAAGGCGACGTGTAACTTTATCAGTAAAAGCATAATCTTCGTGATCACGATGTTGAATCTCAAGCTTTGGTCAAAACGCTGAAAAATAAAATATTGTAAGATAACAGATAATATTTTTTGTTCCAATTAAAATAAACAACAAATAAATAACGGTGGACGTGAAAACTTTTCAGTAAAAGCATTCTCTTTGGGCAAATGAGTACGATGATGTGTTACAAATAGGGAATCTTGTATATTAGGCTTTACATCCACATCCATAGGATGATCAAAATCATGGAGCAAAAGTTGCATTCCATTTTCATCGTAAACGGTAACCTTCATTGTGTTTGTGTCGACACAAGTGAAAATAACAAAATGATTCTATTTTAGGGGAATTTCTTGAACAACCCTCATCCAACCTTTTGTAAATCGGAGCTTCCTGTTAACAGCTTCATCAGTGACCGACCATTCTTTAGTCTCGCTTGCAAATAGAATAACAGGCTGCATAGGAGCCTGTTTTCCAAAGTTTACTTGGAGAAGGTGTGAGGAAATTCCTGAACACGGATAAAAATTTAGAAAATAAGTATTAGTTTTTAAATAAACATATTCTAGGCTGGACAAGTAAGTACATAAATGAATATAAATCAAATGATATACCAGATAGCGAAGGAATGGCTCGCGATGAACATAGAAGAAGGAAGGACCCATGGTACGGCTTTGATTACGATGATAGAATGTCATATTGAGGGTCTGCTTCCGGATATAATCAAAGACTAATATGCACCCCTCAGTTAGAAATAACTGTTTAGATATATTTTTCCAGCCCTTTGTAAAAAGAAGTAACGATCACCAACCTCCAGGTATTCAATTTGTTATTCTATATAAATCAAAAGACTCATTGATAAACATTTGTTATTCATTTTTAGTAATACCTATTGATGTACATAACACCAACAGAAATCACACAGATACAATATTAGAAGATCATATAAAGTTAACAAATAATCAAAGCATTATACTGATCTACATAACACGAAATGATGCATCAACATAATATGAAATCTTGATTATCAATAGACAGATGACCACTGACTCTTTCTCCTATTTGGAGCAAGAAACTAAGACTGGTTACGTGCGACAATAGATAACATAAACACAACATATGTTTTATCGCAACAAAATCAGATAAAAACTTTGAAATATTCAAAATCATATTAAATATTTAATAACCTATTATAGGTAAACCTGAAATTCATGCATTTATGCACATTCCCTTGCATAAAAGCTTAAGACAAGACACAAACACAAACAACAAAGTAAACAGCACATTAGACGAGTTGCGACATACAATATACAAAACTAAAATAATAGAAAATAAAAAAAATATCCAAATGGGTCTAAAACATGATTCCTTGGTAACTTGATTTCTAATGTAACTATCAAATCCTGCAATCAAACACACTTAGATCGAGAGGGCCACCATTGGTCTTCTATTTCACTTTTCTCAAAGACATATAAATGTATAGTTACTGCAAACACAATGATTTACTAAAAGTAATAAATATCGCCACAATAAATAGTTTTAGAATTTATCTTGTACAAGTTACTTGAAAAAATTAAATGAAATTAATTTTTTTAGATAAAACAAAAAGGTGTCTAGGTTTTAGAGGTTACTTTATAGAGTTGAAGGTTTGAAGTTGAATTGATTAGTAGTCCTCTAACAAAAGCATCCACTCCCCTGTTATATCAACACACACTTGACCTTAACACTACCAATTTTCTCTTAAAATGCACTGTTAAGTTGTATCAATTACAAAAAATGTATAGTGATACAAATTAGAAAAATCCAACACCTAAAAGCTATGAAGCATCACGTCATATTTACCAAATTCATAAGTTTTTAAGAGAATGAGGGTAACCTTGGTATAATATGTACAGCCATTAGAACAAACCATTATTCAGATAGAATACAGAAACATATTTACAGATTCATCAAGACATCATAACAAAAACGAAATACATGTTCAATATGATTTCAAAGAAGTCCAGGTGACAAAGAAGTCCAGATGATACAAGAGAAAGGGAAAATTCAAAGTATCCGAATAGTGCATCAAAAATCTGATTTAATTATCAAAACAAACAGTAAGAATGTGGATGTAAGAGGGAATTACCGATTCATTGTGATTAGGATGAAGGTGGACACGGGATTTAGCAACGATGTGCTTCGATTAGGATGCGATTATGACCGTAACAGCGCTGATTTGTTAAGGAAGGTCTGATTTGGTGAACAACAGGGTTGGTGCAAGGTCGATTTTGGAGGAACGATGGTGTCGTGAAGATCGGCGATTTGGTGAGCCAGAGGGTTGCAACAACGGTGAGATTGGTGAAGATATGTTTGAAGAATTTAGGGTTTGGTTTTGGTAAAGAAGGGGTGAGCTAAATGGGTCGGGTCACATGGGTTTTAGTAAGGTCCGCGTGTTTTTTAGTGTGTGTTTTACAATGGGCGGGAAAGCAATAGAATAGGTGAATATTAAGATGCCATGTGGCAAACAATGCTCTAGAAATATGCCATGTGACAACCCCAACTATCCTTTTATTAGAGTAGGGGGATATGTATGTATATAGACAGCCATACCGTAGTCACTACCTGAGCCATAGAAGATGCTTTTTGACCACATGTGTATGTATACATAACCAGCAATACCAGAATGCACCAATTATCAGATTAGGTGTATGTAGATCAGAATTCACCAATTATCAGAATTTACCAATACTTCTACTTACTAACTATGGTAATATACTTATAAAAAACTCATACCTTGACAGTCATATTCAATAATAATATCATCTACAAAGCAACAATGGTAAATATATTATAGGATGGTTTACTTACATTCCTAAGACGTTTCAAGATCTAATGGAAACTTACCTTGTATAGGGCCTGCAAAAAATCTCTCTTATCGAAAGGACAGCTGCTCGCACGCTTGAGAGAAGCTAAGAGGAGTAAACATTAATAGGCATACGAGTAACATATAAATATATGAACACATTGTTTGATTACATGTGTCAGCTCATATATATGTTCAAGTTTTATGCAACAAATGACATCCAGTCAACTTGCAACAGTTACTAAAGAATACTAGCATGTAAATAATATGGATGACAATATTCTTGAGTATGCTAAGAAAGATTATAACAATCAAATTACAAAAGACGTTCATATTACAACTTACAATGTTTGAAGCTTTGAAAGATTTCCCTATTTCAGAAGGAATAAATCCACTTAAATAACTATTCTGCAGAAATCTGTCAGAAATTTATATTATTATTGCAAATAAATAAAAAAGACCATCAATATTTCAAAAAACTAAAATGACATATATTTAAAGATATTAAGACATCATTCAAATAAAACTACTGTACTTACAATCCTTGCAGCTCTGTACAGTTTCCTAACTCTGGAGGAATTCCTCCATAAAAGTTGTTGTAATGAAGATCTCTACATCAGATGATATATATAGCAACATCATTAACTACTTGCATACCGTATATGTAAATATCATGCACAAAAGAACATTAAGAAATGGCAATATAGAGCCTCAAATGCACGTACAAAAATTTTAAATGATCTAGCTTTCCTATATCCGATGATAAAGGTCCACTCAGTTTATGATGTGAAAGATTCATGAAAAGGTACATAGAAAAAACCAAAGAGATTACAAGACTCGCACAATAAAGCCATGACAAAGTAAAGTTTATGAAAATTAGCTAATCACTTAAGAAAAAATTCAAGGCCTTGAAATCTTACAAATATACAACTCTTTTGGTTTTCAAATCACATGTTACCCCTTTCCATCCACATGGATCTGGATCCTTTGGCCTCCATTGACAAAGAAGGCCATCTGAACTAATAATATTGTTCGAAAATTAACAAGAGCTTCACCTGAGAAAGAATACAAACAATATTATATTTTAGAAGGAAAAGCCATCTACACATTTTATTAATTTATCATTATATAGTTCTTTTCTTGCTTAAATTGACATACCATCACTAGTAAGACCTTGGAGATTGTACACCAAGGTCTTACTAGTGATGGTATGTCACTAGTATACATGGTGTAAGCATCCTACAACTCATGATAATGACTGACAGCTGTGAGCCTACGAGAAAATAAACAATGATCAACAATCATAAAGAAACAAAAACAAATAAGAACTAAAAGCAGATACTGAGATAGTAAATGATATAAGCAGTGATTGAAATAGCCCTTACATTCTTGTAGAAATAAGGCTATTGAAGCATAGCAAACAAAATACAATAGCTTTCCAGTAGGTACAAAATGAATTGATGAATATAATATCAATGATTAACCATGTAGATGCTAGTAGCTCGGACAAGGGCTTAAGGGCTTATTGAAATAAGCACATGCAAAGCTAATGTAAACCATGAATATATGATACAAAAGTTGGATATAATATATACGCATTTATACAGTTAACGACATATATACTTGGACAGATTGACTTAAATTTTCTTTTTGTGGATCGGATATACATGGTGTAAGTAGCAATCGGTGTCTGTTTCACTTTATTACAAAATTAATTAATGTAAGATTCACAAAAGGCAAATTGACTTAAATTGGCTTTGTACATGTTTTTAACCCACAGTACTTCCTCAGATTGCACATAAAAAGTCCCTCAAGAAAATATTGGTAAATAAAGTCCATGAGCTTGTTAAAATCATACAAACATGTAAAATTAATGGTAAAGGCACCCAGGTACGTGTAGGATTTTTTTTACTTATGTGGACGCCTCTTTTTGATGTTAGGGTTTTAAGACATGTTAATTTGTTAGGGGTTAGAAAAATAATCCATGCGGAATCCACCTTATAGAAGATGCCTACTTGGCAGCAATGTAAGTAATGACACTGCAATTAACCAGCATTTATCATAAATATTTCAAGTTTTTCTAACCTTAACATGTCAGAATTTGGTTAAAGGTTTTCGTTCAAAATGAGAAAGTATGTTGTTTTTTTATGGGGTAACCCTAACATTAAGCCATACTTACCATTGTACCACAGAAAATAGTGCATGTCGAAAATGGCAAGCTGCATAACATGAAAATGAGTTCTTCCAATATATCACATAAGGAATGTGACATCCGTCACCACTAGGTCCGTTATTTAACGTGAATTCCATTAATTATTCTTAGAACATTCATTCCCCACCCTTATAAACCATTCGTGTGGATATCATACTCGATTTATTTTCTTTTTGAGTGGTGTTATCATTATTTGTATCCATATCACTTAAAACGCTTATGAATAGCACCGACGACATCACTAACTAAATTATGTGATATAATATAAACATCATTAATAACATCATTTTCAAGATACGAACAACATTAAATACTTCCCTATAATTAATCTAACGCGCGTATTTACGTCGTTTTCAACCGAAACAAATTTGGGAACTCGGGGAGAAGTAAATATGTTGAGATGGATTGTTACTTCTTTAGAGAACGAGTGGAGTCGGGAGAATTAAAGCCCATGCACATTGACACCAAGGATCAGATTGCAGACTTGTTCACCAAGGCACTTGGCACGCATCAGTTAAGAACCTTACTTGTCAAGCTGGGCATTCGTGAAGCTTGAGGGGGAGTAAAGGACTATTTTATCCCTTGCTCTTGTCAACTTATCAACATTCATTATTCAAATTCTAATTCATCTCTCATACGAGCATCTTCCTAAGATAAGTAGTTGAGATTTAAAAGCATGTTTGTTACAATATCTTCCCCTTGTGCATTGTATTTAAACTCTCTTGGCCGAAATCTTGAACCTTTTGATACCAAGTTTATAGGGTGTGCCCTATTTATATAGTGTAACTGAGCAAATATACTTTGGTCACTTGGACGAATGGTCTACAGCTACTCAAAATATAAATTACTCATAAAGCAGTGCTAACTCGTTGACATGGCAAATACAAATGAATACATATTACACACCTAGATAGGTATACATCACTACTAGAAAACTACAATAGATGACGTGCAATGCGCGTCATCTTTGGGGTCAGATAACGCGCAAATGCGTGTCAAGGAAGGGGTAGTCATTAATGAAAGATGACACGCATTCGAGCGTCATCTCTTTATGATGTGCGAAAGATGACGCGCATTTTATGACGGTCAATAGATGACGCGCAATGCGCGTCAAGAAAGGGGTAGTCATAAATGACTAGATGACGCACATGCGCGTGTCATCTTTGTAACTTTTATGACGTGTTAAAGATGATACGTAATGCACGTCATAACTTTAGCTGCTTTTTAAATATTTATTTTATTTTTAATAAATTTACCTACTGTTTTATAAAACAAATTATCGAATAACACTAAAAGCAAAATCCATTTAAATACCAACAAATTTACAAAAGTTGTTAAATAATATCAACTACAAAGGAAATACAAGTCCAAATCCTTGTAATACAAATACAAATACAAGTCCAAATATTTCATTGCAGACCTACATATAAATGAAATTCGATACCTAACGCGACCAGTTTTCACGAACTTCATCCAAATCACCATCGGTGTATTCATCTTTACCCCCTCCAACTTAAGACAAAACCACTTCACCAAATCAAACTTATCAATTTTGACCAAAACCGCTTCCACCAACCTGACCAGTTTAAGATAAACAATCTCAAACACTTGACTAGTTTATTAGATCATGTGTATGTATATAGACAGCCATACCGTAGTCACTACCTGAGCCACAGAAGATGCTTTTTGACCACATGTGTATGTATACATAACCAGCAATACCAGAATTCACCAATTATCAGATTAGGTGTACATAGATCAGAATTCACCAATTATCAAAATTTATCAATACTTCTACTTACTAACTATGGTAATATACTTATAAAAAACTCATATATTGACAGTCATATTCAATAATAATATCATCTACAAAGCAACAATGGTAAATATATTATAGGATGGTTTACTTATATTCCTAAGACGTTTCAAGATCTAATGGAAACTTACCTTGTATAGGGCCTGCAAAAAATCTCTCTTATCGAAAGGACAGCTGCTCGCACGCTTGAGAGAAGCTAAGAGGAGTAAACATTAATAGGCATGCGAGTAACATATAAATATATGAACACATTGTTTGATTACATGTGTCAGCTCATATATATGTTCAAGTTTTATGCATCAAATGACATCCAGTCAACTTGCAACAGTTACTAAAGAATACTAGCATGTAAATAATATGGATGACAATATTCTTGAGTATGCTAAGAAAGATTATAACAATCAAATTACAAAAGACGTTCATATTACAACTTACAATGTTTGAAGCTTTGAAAGATTTCCCTATTTCAGAAGGAATAAATCCACTTAAATAACTATCTGCAAAAATCTGTCAGAAATTTATATTATTATTGCAAATAAATAAAAAAGACCATCAATATTTCAAAAAACTAAAATGACATATATTTAAAGATATTAAGACATCATTCAAATAAAACTACTGTACTTACAATCCTTGCAGCTCTGTACAGTTTCCTAACTCTGGAGGAATTCCTCCATAAAAGTTGTTGTAATGAAGATCTCTACATCAGATGATATATATAGCAACATCATTAACTACTTGCATACCGTATATGTAAATATCATGCACAAAAGAACATTAAGAAATAGCAATATAGAGCCTCAAATGCACGTACAAAAATTTTAAATGATCTAGCTTTCCTATATGCGATGATAAAGGTCCACTCAGTTTATGATGTGAAAGATTCATGAAAAGGTACATAGAAAAAACCAAAGAGATTACAACACTCGCACAATAAAGCCATGGTGATGTAGGTTTGTCAAGCCTAATCAAAAACAATTTATAAGGTTCCAAACTCACCTAAGATAGCTAGGGTAAGTCGGGTCGATTCACAGGGAATATGTGGAAAGTTTTGTAGTTTAAATGTAAAAGTTTGTAGCTTGATTACAAAAACTTAGTAAAAATGACTAATCGAGAAAAGTAACGAACTTTATGATTAATTGAGTTGCAAACAATAATGTAAATAGGTAATCTTCTCCGGATTCAAGTTTACTACTTAGATTTGCTTTGAGTGTTCATAAAAGTCATATAAGCTTAACGGGTCAATTTGGGTAAAAACAATAGATTGAATGAGACTGTTGTTAAAGAACTACTCGAATCATATCCTATGTTTGTGATACTCAATCCCATCCAACATTAACGTTTCCAGATGAAAAGAAATCTAAAACAATCAAAGTGGAACAAGTGAATTGAAAGCAACACACATATTTTAGAGTTTTCAACCAACAAATAATGTACTCGGCTTAAACTACCGTGTTCAAACATTAACTCAACCACAAATCATCAAGAACAAATCATAGTACTAAACCTTACTACCCAAAGAAGATTACTAGGAGATTAGCTAGACATGGTAATAAAGAACACCAAATCAAAATCAAAATTAAACATCGTATATAACGTTAAGGAATCAAACCGAATGATTAAAAACACTTGAAAAGCCTTGAAATCGCCTCTCGGGAGCCTCTTGGAGCCTTGGGGACGAAAGGGGACGACTATGGAGGTGTAGAATGGAAGATATCTCAAAACCTAATTTTTTCGGCTTTTAAACGAGTTCAGCACGCGTGGTCACCGTAAGTCGTTTTTCCACCGTAACTTACGGTGGAAGCCTTCTGCTGCACTTTTCTATCAGCCACCGTAAGTCATTTTTCCACCGTAAGTTACTGTGGACTGATTTTTCCAATTCTTGTTTTCTTCATATCTTTTTCGTTTGGACTCCGTTTTCGTTCCCGTTTGCGGCCACGTTCTCGTAATTGAATTCTCTATCATCTAATCTATCATGATCTTTGATTATCATCCATGTGCATTCTTCAAACTCCTCAAATGATTGTGTTTAACCTACAAAACATCAAATCCTCGTACTTACTTGTTCAACACAATCTCTTACACTTGATCATACTAAATGCATTAAATTTAACCACTTAATCATGATAAACCTCATTCCAAACCCCTAGCATCACATCCCCACACTTGTTTCTCGCTTGCCCTCAAGCGAGGTTGCTTTTAAGAATCAGGAATTCAAGTCAAATAAAAATTGGTGAGCACATAGACACACACATACCAAACTCGATTAAGGTTCAAGGGCATACCTAATTCCCAAGTTAGCAACTATGACCCGTTAACAACCACAAACCTCTAACCCACTGGACTGCCTAACTAAGATTCTCAAACTCTAGGTGGTTCCCTTGCACATATCATACCCCTCACAATAAAACTCTCCACTCGGTGTAATTTCTGGCCCGACCAAAGATGTGCCGGTATTTATGAAGCACTCAAGCAATGATGAAAACTAGTGAGCATAGGCTTGTAAAACAATCAAATCTCCACTCACTAACACGAGATTGCACATCAATCATGAGGGCTTTTCAAAGGTTGTAATTTAGGCTTAGGTTCGGTAGGGATAATTTAGGGTATAAGTGACTAAAGTGATGAAAAACTTGAGTTAATTACTTTATTCAACGACTTCAAATCCTTTAACTACTCTTTACTTCAAAGCACAATTTTTTTCTTGTCTAATACTTCCGTCTTTCAACTTCACTATTTCGACATAGTTTTCTTTTCCTTTCAATTTTTTTTCTTTTTTTTAAGAATAAAACTTAACAAAACATAACGGGATTTACTATGCTTAACAATCCCCAACTACAACTTCAAAATATTATATCATATCAAACTTAATACTACTACCATTAATTAACTCAAGTTCCATCACATGAGTAAATAAGTGAATAGGCTATACAAAAGGCTAGTGGGTTAAGAAGTTTAGTGAAACAAATGAATGGGAGAAGACTCAAAATTGGCTACTACGGTTAAACGTTAAATAGGTGGGTCCTATGGGGATATCCTATGGTTAATCCTAATGCCTCAATCATTTTAATGGGAATCCCGGTTTTAAGCTTCAATATGCACGCACTCCACAAGTTCTACCATTAGACTGCATCATTGCACACTCAAACAAGCAAATATATCTAATAATATCAAATAATAGGCTTCTCACATATGGAAACGGTGGAATTAGGTTACCAACATGACATGTGCAAGTTTACTACACCCAAGGTTTGCCACACCTAGCTAGACATTCCTTTTCCAACTTCCATTAACCGACCGGGTTGAAACCTTTGGGGAACTAACCCTGACCAAGAACCTTAACCAATGATTAATATTTTTAGAGAAAAACGTTAAAAATTTTCAAATTTTCAAATTTTGTTCAAATTTCCATTTCTCCAAAATTGTGTCTACCTATGAATCCCCCATCCCCACACTTGGGATACATTGTCCCCAATGTATGGGTTTTTCAAGCAAATTCAACCTTTCAATCTCCTTTAGACTTTCCATCTACGTTATCAAGGCTCTTTGACTCGACTCACAATGCAAGACAAACATGAACATAAACAAGCTATTTATTTCCTAAGACATAACATAAAGAGTTCAGGCATCAAACATCACCCACCCCCCATATTGTTCTATTGTCCTTGCCACCACCCGCATCACATAATTAAATGATTTAACATAGAGCAAGTGGACCTGATCGATCGGAACAATCACGATCAACGATTGCCCCCGTAATACCGGTTCTGCCTCTGTCCAAAAGATCCGTGAGTTCCTCAAACCATTGCCCAAATGAGAATGCATTTGTAGACGCTCCACCACCACTACTGCTACCCTCACCCCGTTGTTGTTGCTGCATTTCTATCATCTGTTGTTGAAATTAGATCGGGTCAATCCACTCCGAATGATGCCACTCGGGTCTTGGTAGCTGTTCACCTCCTTCTTATGGTGGGAGTGTAGAGTAATCAACTCGCGGCGGTGCGGAAATGAATGGTTGTCCATTGTGATAAGCCTCATGATGGCCCAGCTGTTGTTGGGATTCCCAGATATTGTTAACTTGAACCTCTTGATGCACTAGATTAATCCTGTTCCACCGATTTTGATTTTCTATCACTGCCCTTGCATCATCATCCGCCTGCAACCTGACATGTTGTTGCAAATCCCAGCTGTTTTGGTTATAATTTGGCCATGTGTCAAAACCATCAGGTCGACATTGTTATACCCGCAACCACATCCCGTCTGGCATAGCATAAGGTGGTCTGTTATCAGCATCCAACACCGTGTTATTCAAATCCTCATGCCTACCCGCATCCTCTTCACTAACATCCTCCGGCTCACTATCTTCCCCTGATTCGGACGGTCTTGCATCCAACCTCTTCACCTTCCATACATCACCCACTCTATGTTTCCACTGAGCATACCTATCATTTATGCTCCAAAACCATCCCATTCTCTCCATCAAAGTTAGGTTAAACGGCTCCATATCTTTAACAATATAGTCATGTGGGAGCGAGTATTCAGCATGAGTCATTACCTTAAACAGTTTCATCAACGCTTGAATTAACCGATAGTGAGGAACAATCTGTTTTCCTTTCGTTTCTCGTGCTAGCCAAATGTTCATCATTGCAAGGTAGCAAAATGACACCTTAGTTCTTCCAGTCATTAATGAGTACAGAATGGGTATGTCACAGAATCGCACGAAATCTTTATCACCCCTCCGGGGCATCACATTTTGCATAAGAATAGATTGCAACAGCCTTGGCTCTTTTTTTAGATGAATTCTTTTGAAAGTGCTCCCCATTCCAGGTTTAAATAGTGTATCCCTCATGTCGTCCCAAAGTGGCCCCTTATCGGGCTTGCTCCAGATTACATCCTCAGATGAAAATCATATTCTGTCAAAGGTAGAGAGTCGAATGATGCTATCCTTTTTAATGTGGCCATGGACATGGTCACCTTAATTCTCTTACATTCCCCTACCAATTTCATCGTTCTCTTGTTAGAAGCCCCTTCCAATTTAAGAGAGCTCATCCATTCGTCAATGTATGGTGCAAACAATTTGTCTTCTTCTTCATCATAACACTTTAACACCGCTCCCCATCCTAACCTTTCAAACCGCTCATGTATTCCATGGTGAGCAAACAACTCTTTTGGCACTTCTCTTTCAACCAAATAAGCATCCCTTCTATCACGTATTCCTTTCATTTTCTCATACCATAGATACGCTTGGAATCTTGATGGCATTTTGCTTAACGGACCTCCTCTCCAAGTTGGAACATCCTCCATTACTTCTTCCTCCCGTCTTTGGGGCATTGCCTCCTCCCGGATTGGTGCCGGGATAATCGACATCTTTGCCCTCTTAGATGGGCCAGCTGGTTCCTTCCCTTTTCTTCCCATCTGTACACATTAAACCATAAACAAACAAAAGAACCGCTTGGTCCAACCAACCTATATAACTAACGAAACAAGTGTGAAATAACCACATCCCCACACTTGCTTCATTGCATGCCATCAGTGGTGGTCAGTTACATAACGCACTTCAAACCTTAGCACTAGCGTAATGCTTTACTATTTTTATTAGATTAGTTTCTCAACAACAATTGATCCGCTTTACACCTTATGCACCACTAAATTGGAACTTACATGTTTAATGACCACCACTAAAGTAACATATGACAATTAACATCACAAGCCAACATCAACCATCAACCTAATCCCCTCATAACATTCATAGCTAACAAAGTTTGAGCTACATGTTCAATGAGTACCATTGCCTCACACATGGGATCTACCTATTATAAATCCGTTCATACAAACAATTAGTTAATTTCATCATGCACAATTCAACCAAAATTCTAAAACTCATGTGAACAACTAAACCAAATAATTACACTTCATCCATTCATACAATGTGGCAAGAAGTTCATACCTTTGTGGTTTTAGGAGGTTAGTATGAACTTTAGCACCAAGAAATCCAACCCGGAAGTGAAAAATTCAAACTTTAAGATTTTAGGGTTCATGACCCACGTGCAGATTTACCAAAACGAGTGGGAATTTGAAGAAACTAACCTTGGATTCTTGTTCCTCTCGAAAAGTTACTCACTTTAGACTCAAAAATCGCTTGATTTGGTTAAGAATCGGGAAAGTTATGGTTTGGGGGAAATTGGGTGTTCTTGAGAGAATGTAGGGAAGAAGATGAAGAAATGTGAAGAGAATGGTGTGTGAGGTGTTTGATTTTATTTACCCCGCATCTCCACCATTTTTCTCTCGGTTGCCGTAAGTCCCACACCCACCGTAACTTACGGTGGGTGTCTTCTGTTCTTAGCCTCGTTCAGCCTTCACCGTAAAGCCTACTGCCGTAAAGCTACTACCCACCGTAACTCACGGTGGGTTGTTTCTGTTTTTTTTCTTGGTCTTCCACCGTAAGACACATCCCCACCGTAAGTTACGGTGGGGCCCTGACTGTTTTCTAAGCATTCTCTCGGCCTTCACCGTAAGATCCTCACCGTAAGTGTCCAGCCCACCGTAAGTTACGGTGGGCAGCTTCTGTTTGATTTGGTTAGGAGTGGCCGTAAGGTACGGCTATTTTGTGCCTTACGGCGGCCGTGCTCACTATTATTATTTATTTTATTTTTATTTTTATTTTTTTTTAATTACCAAAACTTAAAATTTTAATTACCAAAATTTAAAATACGATTAAGAAACTATCATTAACCATAAAATTTATCGTTAAACCACTGAACGAATCCGCTTTGAACCGTCACCCCCAACTTTTGAACCGAGTTGTCCTCGACTCACACTTTAAACATGAACGTACCTGATCGTGTGGTGCTATAGGATCTACAAAGTGGTTAAACAAAACAAAACAAAACACATGAAACGATGAAAAAAACATAACGAAAATAAATAAATAAATAAAAACTCACAAACACGGGTTGCCTCCCGAAAGCGCTACGGTTAAGAGTCTATAGCTCGACTTTCCTTCTACGTAACCTCAGATCGGATCAGAAATCCGGATGCTAACCGATAGAAGCTCTTCGGTTTGCTTAGCAGGTCCATTCAGATCATTTGGTCGCAAGTATGGTTTTAAGCGGTGACCATTGACCACTTGTCGGATGTGGTCGTCAAAATCTTCGATCTCGATGTCTCCCGAGTTCCCTATTCGTGTAATTTTGTATGGTCCCGTCCACTTACTTTTAAGTTTACCTGGGAACAGCTTCAGGCGAGAATTGTATAACCACACCAATCTCCCGACTTCAAAATTCTTCAGTCTTAGTTTCGCATCGTGTACGCGTTTCATTTTGTCTTTGTAAATCGTGGCATTCTCGTAAGCTTCTTCCCGTAGCTCTTCCAGTTCCGTCAAGCTTAACTTCCGATGTTTGCCTGCAGAGTCATAATCAAAATTAGCCTCTTTAATGGCCCATAACGCACGATGAGCTAATTCTAAGGGCAAGTGGCAACCCTTCCCGTAAACCAACCGGTAAGGGGTGGTGCCAATCGGTGTTTTGTAAGCAGTACGATATGCCCACAAGGCGTCATTCAATTTGTTAGACCAATCCTTACGATCAGGTCGTACTGTCTTTTGTAAAATCTCCTTGATTTGTCGATTTGACACCTCCACCTGGCCACTTGTTTGTGGATGATAAGTTGTGGCAATCCTATGATCAACACCATATCGCTTAAGCAATTTACCAAAATTAAAATTTTTGAAATGTGATCCCCCATCACTTATGATCACACGGGGCACCCCAAATGACAGAAAATGTTGGTTTGAACAAATTTGCACACGACACTATGGTCATTGGTTTTTTGTGGCAATGGCTTCGACCCACTTTGACACATAATCAACCGCTAATAAGATGTATAAATTGCCAAATGAGTTGGGGAAGGGCCCCATGAAATCAATCCCCCAGACATCAAAGATGTCGATTACTAGGATTGGTTGCATGGGCATCTCATTTCGTTTTGTGATACTACCCATCTTTTGGCATTTGTACATGTCTTTGCAAACTCAAAAGCATCCTTAAAAATAGTAGGCCAAAATAGCCCGCATTGTAACACTCGATGCCCTGTTTTCTGGCCACTAAATGACCGCCACATGCAGATGCATGCGCCAAAGACAATACATCCGGTATCTCTGAATCCGGAACACATCGTCTGATCAGTTGGTCAGCCCCTATCTTGAACAAATCTGGATCTTCCCAAAAGTATTGTTTGGCACGTGACACAAAATGTTTCTTCTTCAACTTTGACCAATGTTCAGGAATTGCACCTGCAACACAATAATTGACAAAGTCAGCATACCATGGATCATTAGATGTAGAAACAGACAATAATTGCTCATCAGGGAAGGTTTCATTGATTTCTAGCTCATGCTCATCCAAGTTATGGATGATTCTCGACAGATGGTCAGCTACCACATTTTCCTTTCCCTTCTTATCTCTTATCTCTAAGTTAAACTCTTGCAATAACAGTATCCACCTAATCAATCGAGGCTTGGCATCCTTTTTATCCATCAAATACCTGACAGCAGAATGATAAGAATAGACAATAATCTTACTACCCCAAATATACGACCGAAACTTATCTAAGGCATAGACAACCGCAAGTAACTCTTTTTCAGTAGTTGTGTAATTTAATTGAGCATCAGAAAGAGTTTTACTTGATAGTAAATAGCGACCGGCTTTTTATCCACTCTTTGACCCAGCACAGCCCCAACTGCGAAATCACTGGCGTCACACATAATTTCAAAAGGAAGTGACCAATCCGGTGATTGCAAAATTGGGGCTTCCACCAACTTTTCTTTTAAAATATTAAATGCTTGTAAACACTCATCATCAAAGTTAAACGACATTTTAGAATCAAGTTACACAAGGGTTTTGTTATCATACTGAAATTTTTAATAAAACGCCTGTAAAAGCCTGCATGTCCTAAAATGATCTAATGCCTTTAATATTTGTTGGTGGTGGCAAAGTGGATATGACTTGCACTTTTGCTTTATCAACCTCTATCCCCCTGCTTGAGATAACGTGTCCTAACACGATACCTTCTTGAACCATAAAGTGGCTCTTTTCCCAACTAAGGACCAAGTTCGAGTCAACACATCTTTTTAACACTTTTTGTAATTGATTTAAACATGATTCGAAAGATGTTGAAAATATTGAAAAGTCATCCATGAAGATCTCCATAGAATCCCCCACCATATCTGAAAAGATACTCATCATGCACCTTTGAAAGGTGGCGGGAGCATTGCACAAGCCAAATGGCATTCGCCTAAATGCGAAAGTACCATACGGACAAGTGAAAGTGGTCTTATGTTGATCATCTGGATGGATTGCGATTTGGTTATACCATGAATATCCATCTAGAAAACAATAATATTTCTGACCCGCTAATTTTTCTACAATTTGGTCAATAAAAGGTAATGGGAAATGGTCCTTAGAAGTTGAAGCATTTAACTTTCTGTAATCGATGCAAATCCGCCACCCGGTTACCGGCCGGGTAGCTACCTCCGTACCATCCGCGCCTTGAACAATCTTGATGCCAGCTTTCTTTGGTACTGTTTGTGTTGGGCTGACCCATTCACTGTCAGAGATAGGAAAGATAATACCTGCATCCAACCATTTCAGCACCTCTTTCTTCACTACCTCCCTCATGTTTGGGTTCAATCGCCTCTGAGCATCTCGAGATGGTTTTGCTCCTTCTTCGGTGATGATTTTATGCATGACAATAGATGGGCTGATTCCTCTTAAGTCTGTGATTGTCCATCCTATCGCAGCCCGATGCTTTACTAATACCTCCATCAAAGCCTTCTCATGTTCCTCCGATAAGTTGGAGGCAATAATCACCGGAAGGGTGTTGTTGTCTCCAACAAACGCATACTTCAAGTGCTTAGGAAGCTCTTTCAATTCCAACTTAGGAGGCGACGTTAATGATGGTTGTAGCTTGGTGTCGATATGCTCGGGTAGGCTTTCCACTTGATGGGTCCATGTAGGTCTACCTTCCTTGACTTCCATCACTTCCATCTCTTGCTCAACCTTCTCCAATTCACTGGTTATTCCACCTGATCCCTGTCACAATAAACACACGCCTCTGTGATGTTGTCCTCATTGACATGAAGACCACACCTGTCCATAGTGTCTACCAAAAGCATTCACTATGGACCAGAGGATTAAATGTATGGGAAAAAGAGTCTATTAACTGCCTTTGATCTCCAAAAGTCATATCAACTACCCCAGTTCTACAATTGATTAGTGAGTTGGAAGTGGCCAAAAATGGACGACCTAGTATAACTGTTTGTTGATCATTTGACTCTCCCGACACATAATCAAGGACTAAGAAATCAACCGGGTAGTAAAAGTCTTCTACTCTGACAATAACATCAAAGATCATTCCCCTAGGCAGTCTGGGTGTTCTGTCGGCTAACACCACAGTGGTGTGGGCTTTATGTAATGGACCAAAATCGTATTGGTCATATAAAACTGCCCGGGAGAATGCTCACACTAGCTCCCAGATCTAACAAAGCCCGTGATATGTGAAAATCACCCACCTGAATGGATATCACCGGCTCTCCTGGATCTGGAAGCTTGGGTGGAACCGGTTGTCCTGCTAGTATGGCACTCACATTATTAGACACTTCAATTTTCTTGGGTATTTTTACATTTCTCTTTTGAGTACACAAGTCTTTTAAAAATTTCGCATACGCTGGCACTTGTTTAATTACCTCAAGCAATGGCATATTAACTTTTACTTGTTGAAAAACTTCCCACATCTCATCCTGTTGTGGTCCCCTTTTTCCCGATAAAACCTTTTTACCCGGATCGATTAATGCCTTAGGAAATGGGATGGTATTAGCCTCCACACCCTTTTCCTGAACACTAATTGATTCCTCCCCCATCACCCGATCAATTTTATTTGAAAAAGTTACTTTCTTGGGTGATTTAGGTGTGACAGGTTCAACCTCACAATCACTATCCTCATCCTCATTGACATCCTCCACCACTCCTTCAATGAATTGTGCTGGAGGTTCAACTTTATTATCATAAACCTTACCTGAGCGAAGAATGCTTACCTGGCTAACTGAAGGACATCTGCTACTTGATGGTCCTGTATTAGAGGAGCTGTGAGTTGGGTTTCTTTGAGTATCACTAGGGAGTTTCCCTGGAGCTTTCTTCAGAATTGCAACTTCCTCAGCCAACTGCCCCACTTGTTTGGATAAAGCTTCAACACTCTTGTCTCTAACTTCGTTAGATTTCTTCATCTCCTTCATGAACTCCAACAATTCCCTGTTTGTTGGCTCTGCATTTCCTCCTGATCCACTCTGATCCTGGTTATGCTGATAATTCCTTTGACTACCCCTGTTGTAACTTCCTTGATTGTATTGATTACGCTGACCCATTGACCTGTTCTGATATTGCTGATGTGAAGGACCTTGAAAATTTGGATTCAACTGGTTGTCTGGGTTACCATACCTCAAATTAGGGTGATTCTTCAAACCAGGATGATAAGTATTATTATTAGTGTTGTTACTGCATGGTCGCCTATCACCTTGTACATAATTACCTCTTCCAACCCCTCATCAAACTCTGGACAATCTCTGGCAGTGTGTCCAGCTTCACCACATCCTTGACATATAGTAAAAGAACTTGTAGCCTTTACTGTAGCCTTACCTGATGACTGACCCAACCTGGAAGTCCTTCTATCCGAATCATCAACCACATTCCTTGATTTCCTCTGAGACTGAGCTTGCCTTTTTGAATGTATACTCATTCGTTCCAGTAGCTCCCAGTCATCATCCTCAGTATTAGTCATGAAGGTTCCTGCACTTGTTGAATTCACATCTCTTACATCTTCAGCAGATAACCCATCATAAAATGAAGAAATCAACTCCCATTGAGGAATGTCGTGATGTGGACAAGTTCTCAACAACTCCTTGAATCTAGTCCAAGCTTCATGGAATGGCTCATCTTGTTTCTGACTGAATGTACGAATGGCAGTTCTAGCCTCACTTGTCTTCTATGGTGTATAGTATTCCTCTAGGAATGCCTGCTGCATTTGCTCCCATGTGTAAATGCTGGCAGCAGGTAGGGAATGAAACCACTTCTTCGCATTTCCTTCAATGTGAACTGAAATAGCACTAACATGACTTCTTCGGGTGTAAAACCTTGTGCCCCAATAGTCTCACAAATGGCACTAAACTCGTTCAGATGCAAATAGGGTTCTTCCTTGGACAGTCCATGAAACTCAGGAAGAATGGCCAGACTATTGGACCTAATCTCAAATGACTTCCCTCTAAATTGTGGCCTGACTATGGGTGATGAAGCTCCAGCAATGGTAGGGCGAAAATGACTATCAACCCCTTGTACAATGGCTTTGGGGGTTGAAGCCCGGGGTTTCGATTTGCCCGAGGAAATCCTTGTCTTCTACCTTGAATTTGGCCCTGATTTTGCCTATATTGCCTTGGTTGTTCATTCTGTCTGTATCGGCCTTGGTTGTTATTAGGTTCATAGTATTGCACATCCTCCTCAACATACTCATCTTCATTCCCATCACTTCGTCCATCTATATCATCATCCCACGTATGGATGCTTAATCTGTCAAATCTATCCTCTTCGGCCTCGATCCTATTAACCCCCCTTTGATGTCTCGTATTCTACCTTGGGATTCCATGTTGGTAGGGATTTTGCCTTGGTTGAGGATAAGGATTTTGTCTTTGAGGTGGTAGGTTGTGGGCAATTGGGTTTTGTGCTTGTGGCTGCAAATTTGGGTAGGGTAATGGGTCATTTGGTTGGTTTGGTGGAGGTTGATCAATTGGTGGATTTGGCGGTTGGTCATTGGGTGGATTTTGGTTAAGTGGTGGTGGTGGGTTGTGTTCCATCTTGCACTCTTTGACTGCTCTTGATGATTGAGTTTTTGCACGGGATTGTGCTCGATTTCTTCGAGCGGTCTTTTCAACTTCACGATAAAAAATTAACGGGGACTTGTTCCTTGCGTACCGGGTATGCATGCACGGAGCTGTCACCTGCACACACAAGCACACCTAGCGTAACAAAGAACAGAAAGTAAATAAAACAAGCTAAACAAGTAAAGACTTAAACTTGACACTTTGCGCACTAATTCCCCGGCAACGGCGCCATTTTTGATGTCGGTTTGTCAAGCCTAATCAAAAACAATTTATAAGGTTCCAAACTCACCTAAGATAGCCAGGGTAAGTCGGGTCGATCCACAGGGAATATGTGGAAAGTTTTGTAGTTTAAATCTAAAGTTTGTAGCTTGATTACAAAACTTAGTAAAAATGACTAATCGAGAAAAGTAACGAACTTTATGATTAATTGAGTTGCAAACAATAATGTAAATAGGTAATCTTCTCCGGATTCAGGTTTACTACTTAGATTTGCTTTGAGTGTTCATAAAAGTCATATAAGCTTAACGGGTCAATTTGGGTAAAAACAATAGATTGAATGAGACTGTTGTTAAAGAACTACTCGAATCATATCCTATGTTTGTGATACTCAATCCCATCCAACATTAACGTTTCCAGATGAAAAGAAATCTAAAACAATCAAAGTGGAACAAGTGAATTGAAAGCAACACACATATTTTAGAGTTTTCAACCAACAAATAATGTACTCGGCTTAAACTACCGTGTTCAAACATTAACTCGACCACAAATCATCAAGAACAAATCATAATAATAACCTTACTACCCAAAGAAGATTACTAGGAGATTAGCTAGACATGGTAATGAAGAACACCAAATCAAAATCAAAATTAAACATCGTATCTAACGTTAAGGAATCAAACCGAATGATTAAAAACACTTGAAAAGCCTTGAAATCGCCTCTCGGGAGCCTCTTGGAGCCTTGGGGACGAAAGGGGGCGACTATGGAGGTGTAGAATGGAAGATATCTCAAAAACCTAATTTTTTGGATTTTAAACGAGTTCAGCACGCGTGGTCACCGTAAGTCGTTTTTCCACCGTAACTTACGGTGGAAGCCTTCTGCTGCACTTTCCATGAGCCACCGTAAGTCATTTTCCATCGTAAGTTACTGTGGACTGATTTTTCCAATTCTTGTTTTCTTCATATCTTTTTCGTTTGGACTCCGTTTTCATTGCCGTTTGCGGCCACGTTCTCGTAATTGAATTCTCTATCATCTAATCTATCATGATCTTTGATTATCATCCATGTGCATTCTTCAAAACTCCTCAAATGATTGTGTTTAACGTACAAAACATCAAATCCTCGTAGTTACTTGTTCAACACAATATCTTACGCTTGATCATACTAAATGCATTAAATTTAACCACTTAATCATGATAAACCTCATTCCAAACCCCTAGCATCACATGGAAAAGTAAAGTTTATGAAATTAGCAAATCGCTTAAGAAAAAATTCAAGGCCTTGAAATCTTACAAATATACAACTCTTTTGGTTTTCAAATCCCATGTTACCCCTTTCCATCCACATGGATCTGGATCCTTTGGCCTCCATTGACGAAGAAGGCCATCTGAACTAATAATATTGTTTGAAAATTAACAAGAGCTTCACCTGAGAAAGAATACAAACAATATTATATTTTAGAAGGAAAAGCCATCTACACATTTTATTAATTTATCATTATATAGTTTTTTTCTTGCTTAAATTGACATACCATCACTAGTAAGACCTTGGAGATTGTTCACCAAGGTCTTACTAGTGATGGTATGTCACTAGTATACATGGTGTAAGCATCCTACAACTCATGATAATGACTGACAGCTGTGAGCCTGTGAGAAAATAAACAAAGATCAACAATCATAAAGAACAAAATCAAATAAGAACTAAAAACAGATACTGAGATAGTAAATGATATAAACAGTGATTGAAATAGCCCCTACATTCTTGTAGAAATGAGGCTATTGAAGCATAGCAAACAATATACAACAGCTTTCCAGTAGGTACAAAATGAATTGATGAATATAATATCAAAGATTAACCATGTAGATGCTAGTAGCTCGGACAAGGGCTTAAGGGCTTATTGAAATAAGCACATGCAAACATAATGTAAACCATGAATATATGATACAAAAGTTGGATATAATATGTATGCATTTATACAGTTAACGACATCTATACTTTGGACAAATTGACTTAAATTTTCTTTTTGTGGATCGGATATACATGGTGTAAGTAGCAATCGGTGTCTGTTTCACTTTATTACAAAATTAATTAATGTAAGATTCATAAAAGGTAAATTGACTTAAATTGGCTTTGTACATGTGTATAACCCACAATACTTCCTCAGATTGCACATAAAAAGTCCCACAAGAGAATATTGGTAAATAAAGTCGATGAGCTTGTTAAAATCATACAAACATGTAAAATTAATGGTAAAGGCACCCAGGTACATGTAGGATTTTTTTTGCCAATGTGGATGCCTCTTTTTGATGTTAGGGTTTTAAGACATGTTAATTTGTTAGGGTTAGAAAAATAATCCATGTGGAATCCACCTTATAGAAGATGCCTACTTGGCAGCAATGTAAGTAATGACACTGCAATTAACCAGCATTTATCATAAATATTTCTAAGTTTTTCTAACCTTAACATGTCAGAATTTGGTTAAAGGTTTTCGTGCAAAATGAGAAAGTATGTTGTTTTTTTACGGGGTAACCCTAACATTAAGCCATAGTTACCTTTGTACCACAGAAAATAGTGCATGTCGAAAGTGGCAAGCTGCATAACATGAAAATGAGTTCTTCCAATATATCACATAAGGAATGTCACATCCGTCACCACAAGGTCCGTTATTTAATATGAATTCCATTAATTATTATTAGAACATTCATTCCTCACCCTTATAAACCATTCGTGTGGATATCATACTCGATTTATTTTCTTTTTCAGTGGTGTTATCATTATTTGTATCCATATCACTTAAAACGCTTATGAATAGCACCGACGACATCACTAACTAAATTTTGTGATATAATATAAACATCATTAATAACATCATTTTCAAGATACGAACAGCATTAAATACTTCTCTATAATTATATAACACGCGTATTTACGTCGTTTTCAACCGAAACAAATTTGGGAACTCGGGGAGAAGTAAATATGTTGAGATGGATTGTTACTTCTTTAAAGAACGAGTGGAGTCGGGAGAAGTAAAGCCCATGCACATTGACACCAAGGATCAGATTGCAGACTTGTTCACCAAGGCACTTGGCACGCATCAGTTAAGAACCTTACTTGTCAAGCTGGGCATTCATGAAGCTTGAGGGGGAGTAAAGGACTATTTTATCCCTTGCTCTTGTCAACTTATCAACATTCATTATTCAAATTCTAATTCATCTCTCATACGAGCATCTTCCTAAGATAAGTAGTTGAGAGTTAAAAGCATGTTTGTTACAATATCTTCTCCTTGTGCATTGTATTTAAACTCTCTTGGCCGAAATCTTGAACCTTTTGATACCAAGTTTATAGGGTGTGCCCTATTTATATAGTGTAACTGAGCAAATATACTTTGGTCACTTGGACGAATGTGTCTACAGCTACTCAAAACATAATTACTCATAAAGCAGTGCTAACTCATTGACATGGCAAATACAAATGAATACTTATTACACACCTAGATAGGTACACATGGAAAATACAACTGAAACAAATTTGGGAACTCGGTGGCTAAGTGCAGGGACCAAATGGGGCATTTTACTAAACTGGGGCTGGGTATCTAAACCCTATTTCCAGCCCTAGCCCTCATTCTTCACCATCTTCTTCATCTCCTTCTTCTTCATTTTCTCCACCCTCCTAGCACCAAAAACCACCCCATTTCTTGCGTTTTCACCGGCAAAACCTTGGCTACAGCTGAGACTACTCGTTTCTAGCAGGTAGACGACTTTGGTTGTCCATTTTTGCTCATTTTACTTCTGCGATTTTTAGGGTTTCGGGTGCTCGGGTTCAACCCAAGCACAATAGGTCGTGTGGGTGCGTGTGTTACCTTTCTGAGTGTGCATTTTGCTTAGATATGTTAGATAAGTGTTTCTAGAGGTCCTTGGTGTGTGAAACCCGTGCATGAAGCAGCTGAAGGCCGCTCAGCACACCTGCAGTCGCAAACCTGCTGTTTAGGCGACTGAGTCTGTCATGCGACTGAGCCGTGCGACTGGGCGTGTCATGCGACTAAGTCCATGCGATTGGGTCTGTCGTGCGACTGAGTCCAAGCGATTGAGTGAGTCGTGCGACTGGGCCCATACGATTGTGTGTGTCGTGCGATTGAGCAATGCGGATGAATGTGTGCGATTGTGCGTGTATCGCACGACTGAAGGTCCAGTCGCACGAATGAAGGTCCAGTCGCACGAATGAAAATTCAGTCGTACGAATGAAGCTAATTCGTACAAATGAAGGCTGAATCGTACGAATGGAAGTTGAGTTGTGCGATTGGGTGCTGTGTGGTACGACTGAATGCTGAGTCGCACGAATGGGGTTCAATCGTGCGAATGAAGCTGATTCGCACGATTAAGAGTTGATTCGTGCGAATGAAGTGTCCAGTCGTGCGTTTGGTCCTGTCGTGCAATTGGGGTCATTGTGCGTGAATTCTTCCTGTGTGCGGTGTGTGTTGTCGTGTGATGTTAGGTGACATCGACACGGTTGCCATTGCTAAAGACGATCTTTAAGATTAACACTATCGAACTTATTAATGTTATATCAAACTTAACATTTTACAATTAGCAACAAGCGATTCATAACACAAGTGTTTACTAAGTATTTCTCTAACTACAGTAACACTTTTACACAAACATCATCTACAATGGCAACGTTTCTAGTACTTGGATCTACATAAGATCTACTGTGCGTGCTTGTGTGCAAGTGTTACCCACGACCGAACCGATACGACCCGAGCCATCTAAACAACATTATTAACATCAGACACATCATTAATGCTTAACATAACTGTCAATAGGTGATTGACCGTTCAAACTTACAAGTTTGGGAAGTTTCATCATACATACTTACCACTTAACAAGTGAGTTTCGTGGCCCCTTTTTACTCTTATACAACCTTTTAAACATTTATAAACATGGGGGAAAAGAATGCTCATCCATTTATCTTGTATTTACACATCTTCCCTAGTGGAAGCTTACTACTCCTGTTATGAACGACTGACCTGCATGATGATGATATCATGATTCATGGCTCTATAATACGTTACCACCTTGCATGTTACTTGGCGACGCTACCTTACTATGTGATACTACTTGTTGGGTGATACTATATGGCTGTGTGGTTCTTCTGTGTGGATTTTTCAATACAACCATTAATTCAGTAAAGGGGACCTAAGGATTGGTTTGGTTGTAACTTACACTGTATACGCTGTGTGGATCTTTATACGCTGTGTGGATCTTATTTTGCTGTGTGATACTTTCCTTACAGCCATTAATTCCCGCGTGGAACCGACGACTAGGTTAGGCTGTAACTATCATTAACATGTTAAACCGCTTACATATAAATGTAATTGCGGTAATCCATATAATCTTACGTGTACTTTATTTAACTTATTTATTACTTAAACCTGCGAAGCTCACCAACATTATTGTTGACAATTTCGAGCATATCTTTTCAGGTAACAATGACAACTGGAGATCTAGGTGTGCTAACTTAGTGGAGACCCTAGGATGCATTTGAGACTGAACATACTTGATGAACAATTATTTTGTACATTGTTGCAGTCCATTAAACAATTAACATTCTTTTGGATACTTGTTTCCCGGGTTATGGGAATTCCATACAAGAATACAATTATTGTGATTACATGAAGCAATTACAAGTTTTTGTTTATACTTATGGCTATGCTGTCGTGGACAGTGACTAAACACGACACAAGTCTCCATTTGTGCCGAGTGTCGTCATGACATGCTATGTCATCAATTACACATATATTGCATCTCTATTGTTAACCATGTGTTATAACGATCCCGTCTCGCTCGCATCCCCGTGTTTCCGTTCTCAGCGGGGGTGTGACAAACTGGTTTCAGAGCCATTGGTTATAGAGAATTAGGCAATTCACTTGACCTAGACTATAACCTAGGAACCTTCATCTAGAATGCATGCTAGGACTGGCTTGTATTTAATAGTACATGTATATTCCTCTATACTTGTTTCTTGTTTTTATACATGATTCTATACATATATGCTTGTTATCTGATCATCCTGAGGAGGACACTATTACTTAGTCTTTGTTCAAGGGATACCTTATACTGGAATCTTACATTTGTATACGCACTACATTATACCATTAGGTCGGAATACCCAAACTGAAGGAAACTTCACAGATCACGCGTAGCGTCGATCTCAAATACTATATCTGACCCTAAGATAGCATGCCTGAGATCCTGAAAGTATGAAGGATAGGCAACTATCGTTAGACAAATTGTGCTTATGTGCATGGAGTTTATTTGCTATCACATACTACTATTGGAATACTAATGGCTCATGGACATGAGGGCATTACATGATTCGTGCTTGATGAATGTTGACAATACTATGATGTTAACTTGGGGTAAATGAGGCTAAGGGTGACCATGCAAGGCAAATTACCATTACGGGTGCACACATAATTACAATTTGCAGTGCATGAGAAGTCTGGCTAATCTTACCATGAGGTAACGATCATGAGTATTACAAGTTTTCTATTCTATGCCCTAGGGTGCTAGGATCATAATTCTAGTAAGACCTTGTTAAGGGTGACAAAACATTACCAACACCTACTATTACTTAAGTCCTATCCTACTTAAAGCCTTCATGGTATTTCCAATCATGACATTGATTCTATTCTCCATGAAACATTCCTCCACTTAGCATTTCAGTAGCTAAGGAACTGATCGAATGCTTAGAATGAAAGTGGACTTCAAGAAATGTAGTGGAGTGGTGATACTCTCTACACATACATTATGTTATTCATTGGGATGATGCTAAGGAAAATCGGATGTCAAGTAACCGGTTTAGGCATCATTCTAGGTATATCGTGGATGTGGAGGGAACGCTGCGGGAACCCTATATATAAGCAGCACTGGTATACTAAGAATGTGCTTAAACTGAGCTACGTGATGATCCTGATTGACTGAAGCATGGATTGTTGGAACTTGATGAGTGGAATCATACATGTATTTTCAAGTGACTAAGGTTTACATGTTTACTAAAGTTTACATGTTTACTCCCTTACGATTAGAAGATGCCGCCTCGAAGAGTCACATGCAGTACAAATCATGAAGGTGAGACCCCACAAGGTAGAGGTAGGGGTAGACCACCAAGAACAGGTGGTGCTCCCATTGGCAACAATCAGGGAACTGAAAACCCTGATATAGCTGCTATGATTGCTCAGCAGCTAGCCGCACTGATTCCAACTATAGTGACTCAAGTGAGTGACACTCTTCTGAATCATAATCTCCACGGGGATCATGATACTCACCATGAGCATAACCAAGGAATAGGGGAAGATACTGGGATTGGCGGAACAACTGGTAATGAAACTGGGGTTGTTAATACAAGATGGGATGTTCTTACAAGGAATTTGTGGCCTGCAAACCCCGAGAATTTGATGGGAAAGGTGGGGCGATATCCCTAACTAGGTGGCTTGAAAAGATGGAGGCAGTGATTGACATCAGTGAGTGCCTCAACAGTCAAAGAATTAAGTATGCCACGTGTTCGTTACAGGGCAAGGCACTAACCTGGTGGAACACCCAGGTTCAAGCTAGAGGAAGAGAGGCCGCAATGCAGATGACTTGGGATGAGTTTAAAGCCCTAATCACCAAGGAATATTGTCCACTCAATGAGATGCAAAAGTTGGAGGAAGAGTTCTGGAATCATGCCATGGTAGGAGCTGGGCACGCAGTTTATACTGATCGATTCCACGAGTTGGCAAGACTGGTTCCACACCTGGTGACTCCGGAATCGAAAAGGATTGAGAGGTATATTTGGGGACTCGCGCCTCAAATCCGAGCATTGGTAACAGTAGCTGCTCCTCCTATGATTCAGAGCGCAATTCTGAAGGCTGGCGCTCTAACTGATGAAATGGTAAGGACAGGGATGTTGGGTAGGGGAGCAGAGAAGAGAAAGGAGGCTGGGGAAACGAGCCGGTCTAACGCCGGAAGGTTGGATAAGAAGGCCAAGACGACCCGAAATTTTGTGGTTGTGACTCAAGGAAAGAAAGAATATGCTGGGCCGCACCCAAAATGTGACAGGTGCAACCTTCATCATCACCCAGCAATGCCGTGTCGGGCGTGTGTGAACTCTAGGCGCCCGGGGCACCTAGCAAAGGATTGTAGAAGTACGCCGAATCTGGTAGCACCTGTCAATGCGGTTAACCCTGCCGGAATGCCAGAGTCTGTTATGAGTGTGGAAACCCGAGTCACTACCGGAACATGTGCCCCAAGCTGAATAGGGCACCGGGTCAACAAGGGAATAATCAGCAGCAAGTGATGGCCATAGCTGGAAATCAAGGTCCGGCTAATCAAGGGAATGTAGCTTGCGGACATGCATTTTTCATTGGAGCTAACGACGCTCGTCAGGACCCGAATGTTGTTACAGGTACGTACTTTCTCAACCACCACTTCGCATCCATATTGTTTGATACTGGAGCAGACAATAGTTTCGTATCCTTTGATTTTGCACACATGCTTGCCTCGAACCCTAGTAGACTAGAAACTAGCTTTTCAGTAGAAATGGCCAACGGTAGAGTTGTACAAGCCGATGAGATTATTAGAAAGTGCTCCATGATATTGGAAAACCATGCCTTTGACATAGACTTAATACCTTTTGAGCTGGGAAGTTTTGATGTGATTGTGGGGATGGATTGGTTATCGAAACACGGAGCCGAGATTATTTGTCGGGAGAAAGTAGTACGAATCCCCATGCCAGATGGGGAGATACTTAAGATTCAAGGGGAACGGCCGGGAAGAACTCTAAAGCTTATTTCTTGCATGAAGACGCGTCGATGTCTACGAAATCAGTGCTACGTATTTCTGGCTCATGTAGTGGAAGAGACGGAAGAAGGCAGCAAGTTGGTAGATATTCCTGTAGTACGAGATTATCCGGATGTATTCCCTGATGACTTGTCGGGTTTGCCTCCTCCACGATATGTGGAATTTCGTATAGAGTTGGTTCCTGGAGCTACGCCGGTAGCAAAAGAACCGTATCGGTTAGCACCATCCGAAATGCAAGAGTTATCAAGCCAATTACAAGAGCTCCTGGAGAAGGGTTTTATTCGACCGATCCATTCACCATGGGGAGCACCGTTCTTATTTGTCAAAAAGAAAGACGGATCGTTCCGTATGTGCATCGATTATCGCGAGTTGAACAAGTTGACTGTGAAGAATCGATATCCTCTTCCCAGAATTGATGATTTTTTTGATCAGTTGCAAGGGGCTTCATATTTCTCCAAGATTGTTCTTCGTTCTGGATATCATCAACTAAGGGTTTTCGAGGATGACATACCGAAAACAACATTCAGGACTCGTTATGGGCACTACGAGTTCTTAGTCATGCCGTTCAGACTGACTAATGCACCAGCCGTGTTCATGGATCTGATGAATCAAGTGTGCAAACCTTACTTGGATAAGTTCGTGATCGTATTCATAGATGATATACTTATCTACTCCCGAACGAAAGAGGACCACAAGGAACATCTACGGGCGATACTGAGTCTATTACAAGAAGAGAAACTTTTCGCTAAACTCTCAAAGTGTGAGTTTTGGCTTTGAGAAGTGAAATTTTGGGGCATGTGGTTAACGAAAATAGGATTCACGTAGATCCTGGCAAGATTGAAGCAGTGAAGAAATGGGATGCACCCCAGACACCATCAGAGATACGGCAATTTTTAGGATTGGCCGGATATTATCGTCGCTTCATTGCGAATTTTTCAAAGATTGCTCAACCGTTAACTTTGTTGACACAAAAAGACAAGGAGTTTGATTGGGGACATGCACAAGAACAAGCATTTCAAACATTGAAGGAGAAGTTATGCAACGTACCAATATTGTCCCTCCCAGATGGGCCGAATGATTTTGTGGTGTACTGCGATGCTTCACATCAAGGATTGGGTTGTGTGCTAATGCAGAAAGATAAGGTGATTGCCTACGCCATACGACAACTCAAGGTGCACGAAAAGAACTATACAACTCATGATTTGGAGTTGGGCACTGTAGTATTTGCACTTAAGATATGGAGGCACTATCTGTATGGAACCAAATGCATCATCTACACAGATCATAAGAGCCTTCAACACATCCTGAATAAAAAAGAACTCAATATGCGTCAGCGACGTTGGGTGGAGTTACTTAGTGACTACGATTGCGAAATCCGATATCATCCGGGGAAAGCAAATGTGGTGGCTGACGCCCTAAGTCGTAAAGAACACGTGAAACCACTACGTGCTATAGCTTTGGGATTGACTATTCAAACGAACTTGAAGGCTCAGATCTAACTTGCACAAAGTGAGGCATTGAAAGAAGAAAACCTTGCGGGAGAAGAATTCCGAGGGTTAGATAAACAGATGATTTGCAAGGATGATGGTATACAGTACTTCATGAATCGTATATGGGTACCCAAATGGGGAGACGTTCGTACCCTGATCATGGAGGAAGCAAACAAGACATGATATTCTATTCATCCTGGTGCAGACAAGATGTATCATGATCTTAAGGATCTATACTGGTGGCCAGGCATGAAGAAAGACATTGCTATGTACGTAAGCCGATGCTTGACATGTTTGAAAGTTGAGGCTGAACATCAAAACCATCGTGATTATTACAGCAACTTGAAATTCCCAAGTGGAAATCAGAGAACATAGCCATGGATTTCATTACCAAACTCCCTAGAACGAGTAGCGGGCACGACTCGATATGGGTCGTAGTGGATCGGATGATGAAGTCCGCTCATTTCTTACCGATCCGGGAGGATTACAAGATGAAAAGTTGGCAAGATTGTACATAAAAGATGTCGTGACACGGCACAGAGTGCCGGTGTCAATCATATCTGACCGTGACAGACGGTTTAATTCACGATTTTGGCAAACACTACAGAAAGCGATGGGCACTCCGCCGATGTCAATCATATCTGACCGTGACAGCCGGTTTAATTCACAATTTTGGCAAACACTACAGAAAGCGATGGGCACTCGATTAGATATGAGTACCGCCTGTCACCCATAAATAGAAGGCCAAAGTGAACGAACAATACAAACGTTGGAAGATATGCTCAGAGCTTGTGTAATCGATTTTGGTGGTAGCTAGGACACTCATCTACCATTGATTGAGTTCTCATACAACAACAGCTACCATACAAGCATTGGATGCGCTCCATTTGAAGCATTGTACGGGAGGAAATGTAGATCCCCAGTTTGTTGGCCTGAGATTGGTGAAAGCCAGCTAACAGGCCCAGAGATCATTCAAGAGACAACTGACAAGATTTTCCAAATCAAAGACAGATTAAAAGCTGCAAGAGATCGCCAAAAGAGCTATGCCGACAACCGTCGGAAGCCTCTAGAATTCAATGTTGGAGATCACGTTCTACTCAAAGTCTCTCCCTGGAAAGGGATTGTACGATTTGGAAAGAAAGAGAAGTTAGCCCCAAGATACGTAGGACCATTCGAGATTACAGAAAGAATCGGTCCGGTGGCTTACCGATTAAGGTTGCCACAAGAACTCAGTGGTGTACACGACACATTTCACGTAGCAAACCTCAAAAGGTGCCTGGTGGATGAAATTCTACATGTGCCAATTGAGGAAATCAAGATCGATGAAAAGCTTCATTTCATCGAAGAACCTGTCGAGATCATGGACCGAAAGGTCAAACGCTTAAGGCGTAGCAAGATACCGATCGTTCGCGTGAGATAGGACTCAAATGAGGACCAGAATTCATGTAGGAATGGGAAGATCAGATGAAGCTCAAATATCCACATCTATTCGAGGATAAGACTCTTGGAACTAACACCAGTTGAATTTTGGGATGAAATTCTCCCAACTGGGGGATACTGTGACATCCGTCACCACAAGGTCCGTCATTTAACATGAATTCCGTTAATTATTCTTAGAACATTCATTCCTCACCCTTATAAACCATTCGTGTGGATATCATACTCGATTTATTTTCTTTTTCAGTGGTGTTATCATTATTTGTATCCATATCACTTAAAACGCTAATGAATAGCACCGACGACATCACTAACTAAATTATATGATATAAAATAAACATCATTAATAACATCATTTCAAGATACGAACAACATTAAATACTTCCCTATAATTAATATAACGCGCGTATTTACGTCGTTTTCAACCGAAACAAATTTGGGAACTCGGGGGCTAAGTGCAGGGACCAAATGGGCATTTTACCAAACTAGGTTGGGTATATAAACCCCATTTCCAGCCCTATCCCTCATTCTTCACTATCTTCTTTATCTCCTTCTTCTTCATTTTCTCCACCCTCCTAGCACCAAAAACCGCCCCGTTTCTTGCGTTTTCACCGGCAAAACCTCGGCTACAGCTGAGACTACTCGTTTCTAGTAGGTAGACGACCTTGGTTGTCCATTTTTGCTCATTTACTTCTGCGATTTTTAGGGTTTCGGATGCTCGGGTTCAACCCGAGCATAATAGGTCGTGTGGGTGCGTGTGTTACCTTTCTAAGTGTGCATTTTGCTTAGATATGTTACATAAGTGTTTCTGGAGGTCCTTGATGTGTCAAACCCGTGCACGAAGGAGCCGAAGGCTGCTCAGCACACCTGCAGTCGTGAACCTGCTGTTTTGGCGACTGAGTCCGTCATGCGACTGAGCCGTGTGACTGGGCGTGTCGTGCGACTAAGTCCATGCTATTGGGTCTGTCGTGCGACTGAGTCCAAGCGATTGAGTGAGTCGTGCGACTGAGCCCATATGATTGTGTGTGTCGTGCGATTGAGCAATGCGGATGAATGTGTGCGATTGTGCGTGTATCGCACGACTGAAGGTCCAGTCGCACGAATGAAAATTCAGTCGTACGAATGAAGCTAATTCGTACGAATGAAGGCTGAATCGTGCAAATGGAAGTTGAGTCGTGCGATTGGGTGCTGTGTGGTACGACTGAATGCTGAGCCGCACGAATGGGGTTCAATCGTGCAAATGAAGCTGATTTGCACGATTGAGAGTTGATTCGTGCGAATGAAGTGTCCAGTCGTGCGTTTGGTCCTATCATGCAATTGGGGTCATTGTGCGTGAATTCTTCCTGTGTGCGGTATGTGTTGTCGTGTGATGTTAAGGTGACATCGACACGGTTTCCACTGCTAAAGACGATCTTTAAGATTAACACTATCGAACTTATTAATATTGTATCAAACTTAACATTTTACAATTAGCAACAAGTGCTTACTAAGTATTTCTCTAACAACAATAAAACTTTTACACAAATATCATTTACAATGGCAACGTTTCTAGTACTTGGATCTACATAAGATCTATTGTGTGTGCTTGTGTGCAAGTGTTACCCACGATCGAACCGATACGACCTGACCCAACTAAACAACATTATTAACATCAGACATATCATTAATGCTTAACATAACTGTCAATAGGTGATTGACCGTTCAAACATACAAGTTTGGGCAGTTTTATCATACATACTTACCACTTAACAAGTGAGTTTCATGGCCCCTTTTTACTCTTATACAACCTTTTAAACATTTATAAACATGGGGGAAAAGAATGCTCATCCATTTATCTTGTATTTACATGTCTTCCCTAGTGGAAGCTTACTACTACTGTTATAAACGACTGACCTGCATGATGATAATATCATGATTCATGGCTCTAAAATACGTTACCACCTTGCATGTTACTTGGTGACGCTACCTTACTATGTGATACTACTTGTTGGGTGATACTATGTTGCTGTGTGGTTCTTCTGTGTGGATCTTTCAATACAACCATTAATTCCAGTAAAGGGGACCTAAGGATTGGTTTGGTTGTAACTTACACCGTATACGCTGTGTGGATCTTTATACGCTGTGTGGATCTTATTTTGTTATGTGATACTTTCCTTACGGCCATTAATTCCCGTGTGGAACCGACGACTAAGTTGGGCTGTAACTATTATTAACATGTGAAACCGCTTACATATAAATGTAATTGCGGTAATCCATATAATCTTACGTGTACTTTATTTAACTTATTTATTACTTAAAACCTGCGAAGCTCACCAACGTTATTGTTGACAATTTCGAGCATATCTTTTCAGGTAACAACCACAACTGAAGATCTAGGTGTGCTGCCTTAGTGGAGACCCTAGGACGCATTTTGAGACTGAACATACTTGATGAACAATTATTTTGTACATTGTTGCAGTCCATTAAAAAATTAACATTCTTTTGGATACTTGTTTCCCCGGTTGTGGGAATTCCATACAAGAATACAATTATTGTGATTACATGAATCAATTACAAGTTTCTATTTATGCTTATGGCTATGCTGTCGTGGACAGTGACTAAACATGACACAAGTCTCCATTTGTGCCGGGTGTTATCAGGACACGCTATGTCATCAATTACATATATATTGCATCTCTATTGTTAACCATGTGTTATGACGATCCCGTCTTGCTCGCATCCCTGTGTTTCCTCTCTCAGCGGGGGTGTGACAAGGAATCCCCTGAGGAGATGAACACACACAATATTAACTTTCAGGTTACCATTTGAGAAATTAAAACTAAGATAAATACTTAGACTTATGTTTTCCATTCAAATGCTCTACCTTCAAGTGCAACGCCTCTGCTACTTCTTCGCCATCTGGAAATTCTAATATACCTACATAAGCAATAAGAGAAAATAAGACCATACAGATTGAAGAAGAAACCCACTCGGATGAGGAATCGATTCGAATGAAGATGGCCAATGTCACACCCTCATTTTCCACGTACGGGGTTTTACCGTCAGGCGTGTGACATAACCAGGATCTCAGATAAGCATTAGTTACACCAAACGACTCGATAATTACAAATCATATAAGTTGCTTAATTTTAAGGAAACAGACCAAATGTATTTAAGTAGTGCGGAAGCGAATACAGTGAAACATTCAACAATAGTTTTGAAACACACAAACATGTGTCCAATCCAGTTTATGTAAAGTAAATGCAAATTAAATCTTGAAAACAGTTTGTGGTGAATACAGAATGACATGCAGTAGATGCTGTGCTCCTAAACGTGCCACATCAATGTCCTGAGAGAAAACATGCAAAAATCTCAGTACAAGACTGGTGAGTTCACAGGTTTATCAGAAAACAGTAATTATCAGTAATGAAGTTCCCGGATTATGAAATCCGTCAAGTATGTAATTCCCGGATTATGTAATCCGTCAAGTATGTAGTTCCCGGATTATGTAATCCGTCAAGTATGTAATTTCCCGGATTTATTAATCCGTCAAGTATAATGAAATTCCCGGATTTGTAATTAAAGCATATAATGGGTATCTAGTCCATAATGATCACTATGTGTATGAAGGCACGGCCGAACTGACATGTAATCAAATAAATAAACAGGCCCGGATGTGGATCACACACCACAACACTTGTAATTAGGCTAACCGTTCACCCGTTTGACGAACGTTGTGCTAGCGCGACTAGCCCGGGTGGGGTATGTCACTCCCAGTAGTACTACTAACAATTACCTCGTTAAGTCCATATTAACGGTCCGTTGGGCAAGTATACACCATAGTATCAAGTATATGCAGTATTACAAAAATCCAATGTAATGTAAGTTTATAAAAACAGCATGTTTCTCTCCCCCAAAAAGAGTATAAAGTAAAAGTGGGGCTGTAAACTCACCTTGAACTGATGTAATGAAAGCAACAAGAGCTTCAAAGAATTAGGCAATGCACGATCAAGCACGATCGATACCTATTATTAATTGTAATTACGTCTTTAAGATATGCGCAACGTGAATAGATATATTTGGTTGGATTCGAGTCGGTTTGGGTTTGACGCGCACGATTAAATATATCTATATTCTTTGTAATCTTTTGAAATGAATATTATTTAACATTGATTATGATTACACATAATCCAATAATAATTTAATTAGGTATTAAAATATAATCTATAATTGCGTTGGTAATTAATTGTGAAATTAAAAGATGTATAATTTCTATGATTTCCTCAATTATTTCATAATTACCCATAATTTTAGAGTTCATCTTTATGTACATAGTTATTTAACATATTTATAGATATTATATTATTATTTTATAGAAGAATTATTAAGGTTTTTAAATAAAATAAATTTACAGAAATATTTATTTAACCTTTTAAATAAGAAGAGTTTATAAAAATTATTTTCATAATTTTTAAGAATTTTTATTTATTTTTCAGAGGCTTAAAAAGCCTTAAAAAAATTAAATGAGGTGGCCCGGGTCGAACCCGGGACCTCAATGTTGAGATGGAAACATGGAACCAGTGAACCAAAGACTTAAACCACGATTATTCCCGGGTTCCAAATCTTTTAAACACAACCCAAATCTTTCCCCAATCCACCAAGAACCCTAATTTTGTTTCGATCAAATTGAAGCCCTAATCGATGTTATAATCGATTGAAACCATCGGGCTTTTATTCCTTATGAAAAATCGAGTATGTAGGTAGTTTCAATTACCTGTTTCGAGTTCGAATTGATGAAGAACAGTGAGTTGCAGGTCGCGTTCGAGTGAAGTGATCAAAACGATGTGTTTGTATGTTTACAGATCAAATGAACTCAAAGGAAGCTTTTAAATGTTGAAAAGTTTGTTAGTGCGCAATCAATTTCGATTATTATTTGATTTTAGTGCGTTTTTGTGTAGTGGTGTTCGACCGAAAGCAAAATGGTCGGATTTAGTGGACATTATCGAAACTTTTCCATAATTTAAGTTCACGGGGTTGTTGCATTTTGTCCTACGTTCGATTTGGTGCATTGTGGGGTCGAAACCGTGGCCTAAAACTTGTCTTTTGGCCTCGCCGGAGGGCCGCCGGAGGCCGGCCGGCTCCGGTGCCGGAAATACGCGAGAGAGTAGAGAGAGAGCAGTGGTAATTTTTATTTTACACATTGCCCACCTGAACTATGTGATTGTTATTATTTTATGCTGCAAGTTTTTAAATCAAGTTTCAAAAATTTTAAAATTTCCCCCTTAACTTATAAACTTTTATAAATTATTATTATTAATAACAATATTATTATTATCATTATTATTATTATTTATATCAAATATATACATTTATATATATATATATATGTATTTTTGTTTTTTTTCTTCTTTTTGTCAATATTTTTCTGGGTTGTCACATCATCCCCCTGTTAGAGGAATTTTCGTCCCGAAAATTGGAACACTGGAGTAAATAAACTAGTATACGGAGAATTTAGTTTTAACCGATGAATAAACTAAGAAAATACATGAGGACAGTTAATACACACAGTGAGTTAACGAGCCTAATGCTAACTGACATACTAGTTAGTGACAGATGTCACACACCATCACATTCACCACATGATCTTCAACAAGAAGAATCTTAGGTTTCCTTTCTGATTTGGGAATATCTTGAATGTTTCTAGCACTTTTGTTTGTCAGAAGGTGACCATGAAACCATCTTTATTATCTGAGCTATCACACGCACGTGAAACTTTATGAGGTAGAACAAATGTGAAAATAGACCCACAATGTTCTTTGCTTGATATCGTGAGATGTCACAGTATCCCTCAGTTGAGAAAATTTCGTTCTGAAATTCAATTGGAGTTAGGTTCTGAAGGTGTATCCACGAACAAGTGCGGATATTTAGACTTCATCTGATCCTCCCGTTCCCATGTAAATTCTGGTCCCCGTTTAGAGTTCCATCTTACGCGCACAATGGGAATTTTGCTACGCTTTAGTGTCTTGACCTCTCGATCCATGATCTCCACTGGTTCTTCGATGAAATGTAGTTGATCATCTATCTTTAATTCCTCCAAAGGCACGATCAATGATTCATCAGACAGACATTTCCTCAGATTGGATACGTGAAACACATCATGTATCCCCCTGAGTTCTTCAGGTAAATTCAACTGATAGGCTAGTGGGCCAATCCGTTTGACAATCTCGAATGGCCCCACGTACCTTGGGCTTAACTTCCCACGCTTTCCAAAGCGTATTACACCTTTCCAGGGTGAGACTTTAGCAGTACTTTGTCACCAACCTGAAACTCCAATGGCTTACGATGCTTGTCAGCGTAACTCTTTTGTCGATCACGTGTTGCTGCCATACGGTTACGAATTTGCACGATCTTCTCAGTCGTTTCGTGCACAAGTTCGGGTCCTGTAAGTTGGCTTTCTCCTACTTCCGCCCAACAGATAGGAGATCGGCACTTACGTCCATACAGTGCCTCAAATGGAGCTGCCTTGATCGAGGTGTGATAACTGTTATTATAGGAGAATTCAACCAATGGTAAATGAGTTTCCCAGCTGCTGCCAAAATCGATCACACAGGCTCGCAACATGTCTTCCAGTGTTTGGATTGTACGCTCACTTTGACCATCGGTCTGCGGGTGATATGCAGTACTCATATCCAGCCGCGTTCCTAATGACCGTTGTAATGATTGCCAGAAGTGAGAAGTGAACCGAGCATCACGGTAAGAAATGATAGATATCGGTACGCCATGTCGAGAGACTATTTCCCTTAAATAGATACGTGTCAGCTTTTCCATTCGATCAGTCTCTCTGATTGCCAGAAAGTATGCGGATTTCGTTAAGCGATCTACTATAACCCAAATGGTATCGTATCCGCTGGGAGTCCTAGGTAACTTCGTGATGAAGTCCATTGAGATCTGTTCCCATTTCCACACTGGATTTTCCTGTTGTTGGAGTAAACCGTTGGTCTCTGGTATTCCACCTTAACCTTGGAACAAGTTAGGCATCTGCTTACGTATGTGGCTATCTTTGCTCTCATTTTCAGCCACCAGTAAAATTCTTTCAGGTCCTGATACATCTTGTCTGAACCTGGATGGATCGAGTAACGTGACTTATGAGCTTCTTCCATTATCAGCTCTCGCAAATTCCCGTACTGTGGTACCCAAATCCGTTTCATAAAATAACGGATTCCATCAGCTTTAACTTCCAATTGTTTCTCCATGCTCGCATGGATTCTGCTTTGAGATTCTCCGTCTTCAAGGCCTCAGATTGAGCAGCTTTGATTTGCACTGGTAGGTCAGAGTGGATAGTCATTTGTAATGCACGCACCCGACGGGGCTTTAGGGTTTCTTTACGACTAAGGGCATCGGCTACCACATTAGCCTTACCCGGATGGTACTTGATCACGCAGTCATAATCATTGAGTAATTCTAACCATCGTCGTTGCCGCATATTCAGTTCCTTCTGGTTAAATATGTGTTGGAGGCTCTTATGATCTGTATAGATCGTGCACCTGGTTTGGTATAGGTAATGCCTCCAGATCTTTAAGGCAAACACTACAGCTCCTAGTTCCAGATCATGCGTTGTATAGTTCTTCTCATGCACCTTGAGCTGTCTAGATGCATAAGCTATGACTTTGTCACGTTGCATCAATACACACCCCAAACCCTGGATGGATGCATCACAGTAAACAACAAAGTCATCAGTTCCTTCTGGTAAGGCTAGGATTGGTGCGCTGCAGAGTTTGTCTTTAAGCGCCTGAAACGCTGTTTCCTCTTTGCTACCCCACTTATAAATTATTCCCTTATGAGTCAGGGCAGTCAAAGGTTGTGCCAATTTAGAAAATCCTTCGATAAATCTCCGGTAATAGCCTGCCAAACCAAGGAATTGTCGCACCTCAGTAGGCGTCTTTGGTGCCGGCCAATCCTTGATTGCTTTAATATTTGAAGGATCAACATGTATACCCTTTTCATTCACCACGTGCCCAAGGAATTGCACTTCACGCATCCAGAAGTCACATTTTGAGAACTTTGCGTAAAGCTATTCATCTCTTAGTAATTCCAGTATGGTTCTCAAATGTCCCTCATGATCTTCCTTATTACGGGAGTAGATTAGTATGTCATCAATGAAGACAATGACAAACTTATCCAGATAAGGTTTGCAGACGCGGTTCATGAGGTCCATGAAAACTGCTGGGGCATTGGTCAGCCCAAAAGGCATTACGGTGAACTCGTAGTCCCCATAGCGTGTTCGAAACGCAGTCTTGAAGATGTCTTCCTCTCGAACCCTTAACTGATGATAACCTGATCTCAAGTCAATCTTGGAATAGTAGCTAGATCCTTGCAACTGGTCGAACAAATCATCAATGCGTGGAAGTGGATACCTATTCTTGATTGTCACCTTATTCAGTTCGCGGTAGTCAATACACATCCTGAAGGTTCCATCTTTCTTTTTAACGAAAATCACTGGAGCTCCCCAAGGTGAAGAGCTGGGACGTATGAATCCTTTGTCTAACAATTCTTGCAATTGCTTAGACAGCTCTTGTAGTTCGTTCGGTGCCAGGCGGTATGGCGCCCGAGCGATCGGAGTTGCTCCTGGTGCTAGTTCAATTTGAAATTCTACCTGTCTGTGTGGAGGAAGGCCAAGTAGGTCTTCGGGAAATACCTCAGGAAAGTCTCTAACAACAGGAATATCTTCAACTCGCCTTTCATCCGCCTTCGGTTCAGTAACAAGTGCCAACAAGGCAAGGTGTCCTTTTCTGAGACATTTCTGAGCCTTCAAATATGATATGATACCGACCACCGCACCCACCTTTTCACCTTCCACAATAAGAATTTCATCGTCCGAAATAGGTAACTTGATCAGCTTCTCCTTGCAAACTATCTCAGCACTATTCTTGGATAACCAATCCATCCCGACGACTACATCGAAGCTTCCTAGTGTGACAGGAATAAGGTCTATGCTGAAGGTGTGTCCGGATAAGCCTAGCTTACAGTTTTTAAACACTTGTGTTGCTGTTATCGTCCTACCATCGGCTATTTCTATGGCATAATTAGAATTTAAATCAGTAGGCACCATCCCTAGTGTTTTACTAAATTTGGTGGACACATAACTCTTATCAGCACCAGAGTCAAATAAAACAGAGGCATAACACTCATTAATAGAGAATCTACCAGATACTACAGTAGGGTCGTTTCGATCCTCACCTGAGCCCATGATGAAGACTCTGCCTCTGCCACCGCCACCACCATTGTTGTTGTCTTTGGGCTTATCAGCAGCACCATTGTCACCATTCTTTTTCCGTCTCGGGCAATTCTTTTTAAAGTGTCCGGGTTGAACACATTCATAGCACACAGTCTGATTGTGGTTCTGCTGTTGTTGAGGTGCTTTTCCCGAGAGATTCACCCGGCAATACTTGGCAACATGCCCGAACTTCCCACACCTCTCACACGTGCTCCTTGTGCACTGCCCAGTATGATGGAGCTGACATTTGTTGCACTTTGGGAGATTTCCCTGATAGCCGCCCGAATGAGAAGGTTCGGACGGATTAAACTTCTTGTGTTGAGGTTGATAAGTGGGGGATGAAGATTGCTTTCCGCTGGTAGATGGTTCCCATTTCCTCTTGTTATTGTGGAAACCAGATGCAGCACCTCGCGGGGGCAGTTTTCCTTGCGCGACAGCCTGGTCAGTCAACTTGTGGGCTAGTTGAACAGCTTCCTGAATGGTAGCTGGTCTAGCAGTGGTGACCATGCTCTGGATTTCAGGTACCAGTCCATCGATGTATCTTTCAACCTGTTTGTAAGCCGGGTTAATCATAGTAGGGCACAGAGTAGCCAACTCGTGAGAACGAGTTGTGTAAGCTTCAATTTCAGAACCTACCATCTTCAGGTTCCAAAATTCGGTTTCCAGTTTTTGTATTTCGTCTCGTGAACAGTACTCCTCTTTTAGCAGATTCTTGAATTCTACCCATGTTATGGCGTTTGCAGCTTCAATGCCCAGCATCTGAACTTGTGTGTTCCACCAGCTCAGAGCAGCACCATCCAGTGTTCCAGCAGCATATTTTACCCTATTCCCAGCAGGGCAGTTGCAGATTTCGAACACCGATTCTAGCTTTTCGAACCAACGGAGCAGTCCCACCGCTCCCTCGGTTCCATTGAACGGATTGGGCTTGCAGTCCATAAAGGACTTGTAGGTGCAAGTCGGTTGACTAATAGGGCTCTGCTGTGAAGGGGGTTGGTTTGCCAACGCTGCGGTGATACTATGATTGATTAGCGCTGCCAACTCTGCAGGCATCATTGAGATGTTACCTCTCCCGCGTCCACGTCCCCTTCCAGACATTCTTTACATTACCAAATATCAGAAGCTATCAGTCATATGAAAATAGACCTTTGATCTTGGAATGAAAAAGAAGAGAAATTCAAAGATTTGAAGAAATAGTCAAGCTAGAGAATCAGTCCGAATCTGAGGGATTAACACAAATGTCATGGTATGAATTTCGTCCAAATTCAAGGTAAGTGTGAGCATTCCTACAAATAGAAATGATAAATAGTTTCCACATCAGTGGCTATGTTCTATGAGAACCGAGGCTTTCTTGCTCAACGTGTAGGAATGATGACTTATACTGACTATAATGTTACCTCCCGACCAGATTCACCGGACTTAGCATGCACGACAAGTTACAATTACGTGTGCACCCGTAATGGTAATTTGCTTTGCATGATCACCCCGGTTCCTCCTATCAGGCTAACATATCTTGTCAAGTACAGTGGTCATCGATGATAGAAGTACCAAGTATGTATGTATTATATCGGGGTTGATTAATCAAAGTATACGAAAGGATCAGTAAAGTTTTGGGAATCATTGACACGCCAAGGTAATTTGACCCATTTGCCTTAGAGACCTGTGTATTGACCATAGTTTATCACTCATCCCAGAAATCCCCAGGTAAGCATACCAGGTCTCGCAATGAGATATATGCGATATGCTTGCCTTAGCTCGAGGGCCTTTTGCCAGGAAATCCAGAGTACAGGTGTCTATGTGTCACACAAATCACGAAGAACATTTAGGCGATGTCAAATGCACACAAACTCTCCCGTGACTCACAGCAACTTGGAGCCACCATCCCGGTAGCCATATGCTCACAGGGATATGTTAAAGCAAAAATTTCCAGGCAACCAATTAAGTAGGCATAGCCTAGTAATCTATGTGTGTGTAACTAATGCAAATCCAGCTATAGTCTAAAATGCAATGCAGATGAGATGCAAAATTCATTTTAGTTCGCTATAACAAATGCTCTGATACCAATCTGTCACACCCTCATTTTCCACGTACGGGGTTTTACCGTCAGGCGTGTAACATAACCAGGATCTCAGATAAGCATTAGTTACACCAAACGACTCGATAATTACAAATCATATAAGTTGCTTAATTTTAAGGAAACAGACCAAATGTATTTAAGTAGTGCGGAAGCGAATACAGTGAAACATTCAACAATAGTTTTGAAACACACAAACATGTGTCCAATCCAGTTTATGTAAAGTAAATGCAAATTAAATCTTGAAAACAGTTTGTGGTGAATACAGAATGACATGCTGTAGATGCTGTGCTCCTAAACGTGCCACATCAATGTCCTGAGAGAAAACATGCAAAAATCTCAGTACAAGACTGGTGAGTTCACAGGTTTATCAGAAAACAGTAATTATCAGTAATGAAGTTCCCGGATTATGAAATCCGTCAAGTATGTAATTCCCGGATTATGTAATCCGTCAAGTATGTAGTTCCCGGATTATGTAATCCGTCAAGTATGTAATTTCCCGGATTTATTAATCCGTCAAGTATAATGAAATTCCCGGATTTGTAATTAAAGCATATAATGGGTAGCTAGTCCATAATGATCACTATGTGTATGAAGGCGCGGCCGAACTGACATGTAATCAAATAAATAAACAGGCCCGGATGTGGATCACACACCACAACACTTGTAATTAGGCTAACCGTTCACCCGTTTGACGAACGTTGTGCTAGCGCGACTAGCCCGGGTGGGGTATGTCACTCCCAGTAGTACTACTAACAATTACCTCGTTAAGTCCATATTAACGGTCCGTTGGGCAAGTATACACCATAGTATCAAGTATATGCAGTATTACAAAAATCCAATGTAATGTAAAGTTTATAAAAACAGCATGTTTCTCTCCCCCAAAAAGAGTATAAAGTAAAAGTAGGGCTGTAAACTCACCTTGAACTGATGTAATGAAAGCAACAAGAGCTTCAAAGAATTAGGCAATGCACGATCAAGCACGATCGATACCTATTATTAATTGTAATTACGTCTTTAAGATATGCGCAACGTGAATAGATATATTTGGTTGGATTCGAGTCGGTTTGGGTTTGACGCGCACGATTAAATATATCTATATTCTTTGTAATCTTTTGAAATGAATATTATTTAACATTGATTATGATTACACATAATCCAATAATAATTTAATTAGGTATTAAAAATATAATCTATAATTGCGTTGGTAATTAATTGTGAAATTAAAAGATGTATAATTTCTATGATTTCCTCAATTATTTCATAATTACCCATAATTTTAGAGTTCATCTTTATGTACATAGTTATTTAACATATTTATAGATATTATATTATTATTTTATAGAAGAATTATTAAGGTTTTTAAATAAAATAAATTTACAGAAATATTTATTTAACCTTTTAAATAAGAAGAGTTTATAAAAATTATTTTCATAATTTTTAAGAATTTTTATTTATTTTTCAGAGGCTTAAAAAGCCTTAAAAAATTAAATGAGGTGGCCCGGGTCGAACCCGGGACCTCAATGTTGAGATGGAAACATGGAACCAGTGAACCAAAGACTTAAACCACGATTATTCCCGGGTTCCAAATCTTTTAAACACAACCCAAAATCTTTCCCCAATCCACCAAGAACCCTAATTTTGTTTCGATCAAATTGTAGCCCTAATCGATGTTATAATCGATTGAAACCATAGGGCTTTTATTCCTTATGAAAAATCGAGTATGTAGGTAGTTTCAATTACCTGTTTCGAGTTCGAATTGATGAAGAACAGTGAGTTGCAGGTCGCGTTCGAGTGAAGTGATCAAAACGATGTGTTTGTATGTTTACAGATCAAATGAACTCAAAGGAAGCTTTTAAATGTTGAAAAGTTTGTTAGTGCGCAATCAATTTCGATTATTATTTGATTTTAGTGCGTTTTTGTGTAGTGGTGTTCGACCGAAAGCAAAATGGTCGGATTTAGTGGACATTATCGAAACTTTTCCATAATTTAAGTTCACGGGGTTGTTGCATTTTGTCCTACGTTCGATTTGGTGCATTGTGGGGTCGAAACCGTGGCCTAAAACTTGTCTTTTGGCCTCGACGGAGGGCCGCCGGAGGCCGGCCGGCTCCGGTGCCGGAAATACGCGAGAGAGGAGAGAGAGAGAGCAGTGGTAATTTTATTTTACACATTGGCCCCCTGAACTATGTGATTGTTATTATTTTATGCTGCAAGTTTTTAAATCAAGTTTCAAAAATTTTAAAATTTCCCCCTTAACTTATAAACTTTTATAAATTATTATTATTAATAACAATATTATTAGTATCATTATTATTATTATTTATATCAAATATATACATTTATATATATATATATATATATATATGTATTTTTGTTTTTTTTCTTCTTTTTGTCAATATTTTTCTGGGTTGTCACAGCCAAATCGATCGTAACCTAGCCGCTAGATAGACATTGTAAACTGGACTGCACCTGCAATGGCCTGTGGCGGTGGTTGGCGGTCGACTGGGCGGCGGTGGGATTGGCGATTTGGCCTGCGGCGGTGGTTGGCGAAGGGGACTGCGCGGCGGTGGGTGGCCGGAGGGGACTGCGCGGCGGCGGAGGTCGACTGAGGCGGTGGGGTCGATTGGGGGACTGGGGGATTTGGGGATTTGGGGTCTAAATATGAGAAAAGGGGGGAGGAGTCGATATGGTCGGGTTACCGGTTATTAGAAATTTTAAAAAAATGACAAACGAAGATGACACATAAAAATGCGTGTCATCCTTTCTAAATATATTTTAAAATACGACATATATTTTATGATACGCGTAAATGCTCGTTATTTTTTTTTCGCACATCATCTTTTGCGTGTAATCTATTAACAGTTTTCTAATAGTGCATGTAATCTTTTACGTTCAAATTATTCACATAGTTAGACATGCATGTTCATATAATAACATAATCAACAATTTCAACCAGTGGGCGTACACATGAACATTATAAAAGGGTTCAGAAAGTAACATCCGAATAATTCTAGGCTAAAGAGTTTAGCATTATAGACAAAAAAAAAATAATTAGCTAAGGCAACGGCTCAGATGGGGCAGTTTTAACCAATGTTTTCAGAACCGATCGGACGTTGAACCGGATGCCTTACTGGTTTGGTGGTCGGACTGGATTTAAGAACCAGATGACGTCATAATTATATATAGTATATTATATATAGTTATATATATAATAAAATATAAGTAATTTATATATGATTTATAAATGTATTTTATAGTTATATATAAAACTTAACTATATTTGTATATTTAACGCACTAATTTATGACTCAGCACACCGTTTTTACCCATAAAAAAACCAAAATTCGGTCCGAACCGGTCCGGTTTCCCGGTCCGACCACCGGTTCGGGACGAACCAGCCGGTTCGACCAAAAAAAAACAAACCATAGTAGAACGGACCGGACACTTGACCGATTTCCGGCAGGTCTGATCCGGTCGTGATAACATTGGTTTTAACTCCTTCACCAGGGTCAAGAATTTCTTGAGAGCGGCCACATCTTCGACGGTCACACGAGTGATCACCGCATCTAAAACTCGGAGACGTAGCTCGTCCAAAGCATCAATAAACTCTACAAATTTAAGAGATGCACCGGCGTCAAATAAATGCAAAGATTCAATGACCTTCCCACCTTGATGAATTCCATAGCCTGCCATCAAACTTTCTTGACGTCCCAACACTTTCACGGAGGCTACCATCCTTGCTACTACATCCATAAAGTCATCATTGTTGCATATGGCTTCAACAATACGCATAATAATAGAGTGTAACACCCAAGTGAATGTAACTGTCTATATCTCCACAATGTGTGGAGAAAATAATATATATAGATACCATATTTACATAAAGATACCAAAAGAATACACTAATTACAAAGGTGATAAAGCATAACTAAGATGATGGACTAATATCCCCCCTCAAGCTGAATGGAAATGGTCCGAGGCGAAGCATATTTCTAAGCATCTCAAATTGCGGTCTCGTAAGACTTTTTATAAAAATGTCGGCCACCTGTAGCTTGGTAGGTATAAATTTTGTGTGGAGTTTGCCGGGCGACACCAATTCACGAATGAAGTGATAATCCTATTCAATATGCTTCATGCGTTTGCATGAAACGCGATTTTGTGTTAAAAAGTATACTCCAGTTGTCACATAATAATGTGGGGCGAACGGATGGTAGGGCATGTAGCTTATGAAATAGATGTGTTACCCAAATAAGTTCGGTTGCGGTGTTGGCCATAGCACGGTATTCAGATTCACAACTTGAGCGCGAGACCGTCGGTTGCTTCTTGGCCGACCACGAAACAAGATTACCACCCAAAAATATGGAATAACCATAGGTAGACCGACGAGTTTCAAGACAGCGAGCCCAATCAGCATCGGAATACCCAATAAGATATGTATGTGTCGGTTTTAAAAATGAAAGCCCATACGTTATTGTGCCTTTTTATGTAGCGCATAATTCGTTTGACAGCTTGAAAGTGGTCCTCGTTCGGGGCATGTAGAAACTGGCTAACCTGGTTCACGACATAGGAGATATCAGGTCGAGTAATTGTTAAATATTAAAGAGCACCCATAATAGACTGATAATGTGTTGGGTCAGGGTACGCGACCCTAAAGGAAGTGAATGACATATTAGTAGCCAAAGGTGTTGATGTAGGTTTTGCATCAAGCATGTTTGCCCGGTTCAAAATTTCTTTAGCATATTTCACTTAACTTAAAAACAATCCGGACTCATGGGAAGAAACGTCCAATCCAATAAAGTAATTCAAGTCCCCTAAGTCTTTTATCACAAATTCTTTATGTAAATGATTTATGAAGCTTTTATTGACTGCATGGTTATTACTCGTGAGTATTAAATCATCCACATAAACCAATAGATACATTATGCACGAGTCCGGCTTGAACACAAACAAAGATGTATCCGCCCGACTGCATGTGAATCCATTTGATAGTAAAAACTGACTTAAGCGAGAAAACCGTGCTCTAGGAGCTTGTTTGAGGCCATAAAGTGCCTCGTTCAACTTACACACGTGGTTTGGGAGCTTAGGGTCCACATACCTGGGAGGTTGTTCCATGTAAGCACACTCATTAAGGTTGCCATGTAAAAATGCATTATTCACGTCCAATTAATGTAATTTCCAGTTGTGTAAAATAGCCAAGGAGATGATGATGTGACCGGTAGAAGCCTTAACCACAGGACTAAAGGTGTGAAAGTAGTCAAGACCGGGTGCTTGACTAAACCCTTGCGCCACAAGACGAGTCTTGTGATGTTCTATCAAACCATCGGAATAATACTTGGTGAGAAATTGCCACTTGCACCCTACAATGTGCCGATTAGATGGCCTCGAAACTATTACCCAAGTCTTGTTGTTGAATAGAGCATGAATTTCTTTGTTCATGGCCGAGACCCACTTTGTGTCTTTGGCAGCCGAAGAGAAGGTTTTGGGATCCTTGTGTGCAAGTAAGGCATGATGAAAAGGATTGTTGGTATATTAGCATGGTATTTCGGTTTAAATATACCCACCTTAGCACGAGTCATCATCGGATGAGAGGGTGGCGGCAAGGGTGGTGGGGTTGGAATGGGGGTGCTACCAAGTTGTGGAGATACGACAACGGGTGTAAGGTGGGGAGGTTCATTGTGATAGTTTGCGGAGAGGGAGTGGTAAAGATTGGGGATGAAGGGAGAAGGTGCAGTCGAAGAGGGCTATATGGGGGAAATGTCGGGAGTGGGGTGAGGTGTGGTAGCGGTTATAGGGTCAATGCATAGGGAGCAAGGGTTGGAAGGAGGTTTTATAGTAGGTGAGGGTACATATGAAGGTGGTGAGGTTGATGTTGGGGAGAGGTTGGTAGTGCGGGGTGGTAGAGAGTCGAGAAAGGTGGTTAGATCTTGATTAATGGTGGCGGGTGTTGGAGATTCTTTTTAAAAGGGAATATAGTCTCATCAAAACAAGCATGTCTAGATAAATAAATCCAAAAGGTAAGAGGATCAAGGCAACGATACCCTTTGTACATGGGGCTATACCCTAGGAACACACACGGAATGGTACGAGGAGCAAGTTTGTGTTCCATATAGTAATGAAGGTAAGGAAATACAAGACAACCAAAAGCTTTGAAAGTGTTATAAACGAATGATCGGGAGTATAGCATCTCAAATGGTGATTTGCCATCAAGAACCGATGAGGGTAAACGATTAATGATGTAGATGGCTGTTGAGAATGCATCAATCCAAAAGGAAGAAGGAACACTAGCATGAAAAAGCATTGCCAAACCCATCACAACAATATATTGATATTTACGTTCAACGCAACCATTTTTTAAGGAGTGTAGGGACACAAGAGACGATGAAATGTACCATTTGATTCAAATAATGCCTTAACTTTATGATTGAGGAACTTAGTGCCATTGTCAGATTGAAACATTTTTATTTTTGTTGATAATTGTGTCTAAACTAGATTTATAAACATTAATAGCACATGAAAAAAATCAAATTTTAACTTTAATGGGTAAAACCAACAAAATCGGGAGTGGTCGTCAACAAAGAGAGCATAATATCGATAGTTGTCCCTGGATATAATTGGTGATGGACCCCAAAGATTTCAATGAATAAGGCCTAGCGGTTTTAATGACCGTTTATTATCTAATTCAAATGGTAATTTATGACTTTTCGCAACTTGACACGGGGAACAAAAGCCTGGTTTAGGTAATAACGCACATGTAGAAATATGTTTATGTTTTTAAAGAGTAACAATAGTCTTAAAATGCACATGTCCCAACCAGGAGTGCCAAATTTCAAAGGATGCCTTAGGTGTTGATGTAGTAGAAACAAGTGCTTGATGATCGGGTTTCAATACGTATAGGCCATCCTCACATGTTCCTCGGGCTAGGATCTCCTTTGTGTGTCGATCTTGAATGAAAAATGAGGGGTAAGATAAAGTAGCATCAATAGAATTATCTCTAGTAAGGGCACTAATAGATAGCAATTGTTTAGTAAGATGAGGAACCACCAACACATTATTCAAATGTAGATGATTACCAACTATTATGTGACCCTTGTATGAAATGGGTAGAGATTGTCCATTCCCAAAAGTAATAGAAGCATTACCTGTGGGAGGATTGAGAGAAGTGACATTGTTGGTAGATGGTGTCATGCAATCCGTTGCTCCGGAGTCGATGAATCAATCGGGAATGTGAGAAGTAACATGGAACTGAGAAAAGAAGGCATTAGCAAGGTTGTCATAAAAATTTGGAAGTGAGTCATGGGAGGCATAAGAGCATAGGTTGGGGCAGTCGGTTGCATAATGGCCTTCCTGATGACAAAGTTGGCAAGTAGGCTGCCTACGACCACGTAAACGACCACCCCGATTCACAAAGGATGCTGCTCCACGCGATTAGCATCCTCCAAGACCCCGAGATGAGAATGAACAACCGGTTTGTGCAGAGAAAGCAACCGGGGGTGTAGAGGAATCGTGCATGGTGCGCATGAAGAGTTCATGACTTTCTACATGTGCTAGAAGATCCGAGAACACTGGGGTAGGGCAGGTGGAATGAATGGCAGTGGAAAAGGTCTCAAAGGATGAGCCAAGACCACAAAGAAACCAGTGATATTGATCCGCATCATCAACGGGGTGACCGATGGCAGCAAGTTAATTGCAAAGATTCTTGAACAGCCTACCAAACTCGGCCACGGTCTTGTTGCCTTTTTACAATAGACGGAGTTGATGATCTCGTGTCAATAATCCGGTGCTTAATTGATCAAAATGCTTGATTTTACATCATGATTATGGTGGAACAAGTTCAAGTTGTTTATGTTTTGGATTATAGGTGATTGGAGCTAAAGTAAGCTTATTTGGATAAAAAGATGCAAAACGGGAAACTGAAACTAAGTTTGGTGAAATATGAAAAGTATGGAAGAAGCGGGATGGAAATCGGAATCCGAGAAGTGAAGAAATGCAAAAACCGAAGGTTCAAGACCATGGTAATTAAAATGGGCATAACTTGGGCTATAAAAGAGTTACGGGCCCACGACCTGTCAACGGAAAGCTCGTGAAAAGTTACATGTGAAACAATTGTGAAAAAAATGCAGGGAGTCCATAATCTATGGCCAGAGGCCGTCACTTACGGCCCTGTGCTGAGACCGTCTGTGAACCCCGTAACGCAGGAGGTTTGACCGTCTAGTTGAAGGCAGGCCTATAGGCCGTAAGTTACGGTCTAACACGTTATTTGGAGGGTTATTTCAAATTTTAAATCATATATAACCCTAATCATTAGGGTTTCGAGAGGAGACTTCTCCCAGACGAATTTTAGAGGGTTTCAAGGTGTTTTTGAGAGTTCTTTTCACCACGGTTTCACCCGAATCAAGCATTAACAACATCCAGTCAAAGATTGAAGATTCAATAAAGATGATGTGTGGCTAGGTTCTCTTGATTGCTTTCGGGAGTACGATTCTTGTAAGGTGAGACGATTGGTATGATTGATTAGGTTTTTGTATTAAACATTGATCTATTGAATGCAATATTATGTTTTGATTGATTTAAATAATTTGCTTATAAATAAAGTTGTTTGCTTGATTATCAGTTTTTCGGTTTCCTTGCATCGTAAACTCCTTAAGAAAACTAAGTAACGTGATATAAGTGAATTGGTTACATTGTGAATGAACGAGTCTTAAAAGATTGTTCCTTTTCAAAAGCTAAGATCTTGAAGTATTGTTTCTTACAAACCTTAATTTAATAGTACCAATTGTTGATCTTGTAGAATTGGAAACCCGAATGTGATTATTTCTTAATATTTAATCAAATTCGTTTTAAAGTTTCTTGCTTTATGCACGTGTGAATAGTAATTCATTCAAAGTTTTAATCTTTAGTTTAAAGTTTTTGTTTTTACATTAATTGAGTTATAATTGTCAAACACTTTCCACATATTCCCTGAGGAGACGACCTTACTTACCCTTGCACAATAAAGGTAGCTAAGACCGATAAATTAAATTGTTTTTGACCGAGTCTCGACAACCAGTTCAAATGGCGCCTTTACCGGGGAATTAGTGCGCAAAGTGTTATTATTTTTTTTGTTAAATTTTTTTAGGTTTCTTTTCTTTTTTTTGTTTTGTCTTTTGCGATGCTACGCTAGGTGTTTTATGTCTTGCAGGTTACTCTCAAAAAGTTAAACCTCACCATGAATCAAGTTTATTATTCATGTACCAGTTGCGGAAGTCGAGTTCACACGCGGGATCATTGCCCTGGGTTTTTGCAATAGTGTGAAGAGGCGAGAAGAAAATTATATTTGTTGGATGTCTATTATGATGTTGTACCATCATATTATCCAGACTACGAGTCATCTTCTCCATATTATGAAGGATATTATCAGTCAGAGGTGAATTACAACTCTAAGCAAGATTGGGATTGCAACAACTATAAACCAGAGATGAAATCAAGCTCAAGTCAACAGGAGAATTATAACCACTATCATGAAGACTACTCTCAAGTGACGTACAAGGATCAGAATCAATGTCAATTTCCTAAACAAGAACGTGTTATCCAGGATGTTGAGCAAGTTCAAAATAAGTATCAATCTGACGAGGAGGAAACTATTGCTCGATTAGAGTTGGTATTACCCGAGATCGATAAGTTGTTGTCACAACATTATCTTTCAGATCAACAAAGATTTGACTACTTGACTATCAAGCGTGACACGTAATTGTTGAAAATATAATTAGAAGAGTTAATCTCACCATCTTTTAAAGTTGAGGATGAGGTCATGAAGACTAATACCACACAAATTCCTTCATTTGTTGAAGATCTATGTGTAGAACAAGTGGTGGTTAATGCTTGTGATGATGAAGTGGATAAAGAGGTTATAGGTCTTTCAGAGCAAAGAGTTGAATGTTTAAACCTAATAGATAACATAATTCCTCCTAAGAAACAAGAGACTAAGATATTGCCATATGATTCTGATAGTCCTTCATTATTTATTATGCCATTTGATAAAGCAGGGGATAATGGCTCATGTTCGAAGAAAAGAAATGTGAGTTTAGAGGACATCGGACAACTTATTCAGCGGAGAGCCCACAACGATTCTATAGACATGCTAAGGACGGTAAAGAAGGTATGGACCTGACATGTCAACTACCATGGATACATTGGAAACTCGATGGGAAAATGTGGATTTAAAATGTCAACCATTGATTCAAGAGACATGGAGACCATGAGAAAGAAAATAGAGATTCGGTATGTCTACTATCGAGCATTTGTTGGTAATGTGGCAGGAAAATGTTCGATTCAACCACCATAAGTGGTCGCAGATAAGGTCTGGCTGAAGACCTAAAACTTAGCGCTTGCGGGAGGCAACCCGAGAAGTTTGTGGGAGTGTTCACTAGAAACCCTCACGAGACTACAACTCGTCCACTCGGTTCTACTGAGGGGTTCAAAGGCTTGTTGCATACGCTAAATGCAACCGTGATTCCTACGAAAGTGAGTTTTAATTCTTCTATTAGTTGTGTGTTTTTGTTGTGTTTGATAGTCAATCATGAGACGCAACCATTCAAGTGTGGTGAGGCACAAGTTCCTTACTAAAAGCTCTCACTAATGATCAGGTCTATGTACTCCTTCCTTTTCTTACTTATTAATCATTATCATGTGTATTCATGTTTTAAAACCATACATTGGGAACAATGTATCCCAAGTGTGGGGATAAGGGGAAGAATTGAAAGAAAATTTTGATTTTTTTAAAACTTTTTGAACTTTTTAAAACACTGAGCAACTTTAAACAACTTGTCTAAGTAAACGTAAGTGTATAGGGAACTCAAAATTTGGCGTACATGGCTAATTATTACTGGTTTGTGCACTTATGGATCCCTTGGCTTGTTTGTTTTGCTAATTGAATAATAAATCCTAATCATGAATCTTTATAAAAGTAGATGAAAGTCCTAGGTGGTGTAACAAACCAATTGTAGAGAACATACATGCTACACATTTTATTACCTCTTTCCTACCGTTTCCGTGAGAGTTTGAGCCTAATTGAGCAATTCATAGCATATGTTGATTTGATTTATATTTTTTTCATAATGAGGGAAACCATAATGTGCATCTAAGTTAGAACTAGTGTAATTGATGCGTGTCAAGATCATATACCAATGTGTGCATAAATATGATAGAGGCATTAGGATTGAACCAGTTGTTTAAACCCTTCTTTTGAATACCATACCTTAATAAATTTCCTTTAGACACCATGTTGAGCCCCAACTTGTCGTTTGAATAACCCGAAACAATAAACCTATAAAGCCTTATCCATTTTATGAAACCTCGAGTGATAAAATCCAATCCATGACATGTCTAGAAGTATTTCAAGTATTAGTTCAATAATAGTATGATTGATCTGAATCTGGTTATATATATATATATATATATATATATATATATATATGAAAAAAAGAGAAAAAAAAAGAAAAAAGAAAAAGCTAAATATGAGGTCAAATTGACCAAAATATGCAGCAATAAAAATATTGTGAGAACTCTATGATATGATTGCTATTAGAGGATAGAGATTGATAAACATGGCATCTAGCATGTTTAACTTGGATTTCATTACCTGTTAGCCACTCTAAATTCCTATTCTATTCCACCTTAAACCTTAGCCTAATATTACAACCCATGAAAGACCTCTTGATTTTTGTGTCAAATGATGGCGATTTGATTAGTATACGAGCTTATGATTAGTATGTGCATTCGTGGTTTAAGAGTTCCATAAATACTAGTATATCATCACTAGTTCACAAAATAAACCGAGAGGAATGTTTATTGTGAGGAATGTGAATGCATGAATGTTTGAAACAAAAGGTGAGTAGATGCCAACCAAAGATTTCAAATGCAAATAGTATTGAATGATTAGGTTTTGAACATTACATCATGAAGTTAAAATTAAACATGTATTGGGATCTTACTTGTTCAAGGTAGTGATAACGTGGCATGTGTGCTTAATTAGGGAGAAGTGTGCAAGTAAGTTTGTTTGAGGACAAACAAAAGGTTAAGTGTGCGGATGTGATCACGTGTCAATAATCTGGTGTTTAATTGATCTAAATGCTTGATTTTACATCATGATTATGGTAGAAAAAGTTCAAGTTGTTTGTGTTTTAGATTATAGGTGATTGGAGATAAAGTAAGCTTATTTTTTGATAAAAAGATGTAAAACAGGAAACCGGAACTAAGGTTGGTGAAATATGAAGAGTATGGAAGAAGCGGGATGGAAATCGGAGTCCGAGAAATGAGGAAATGCAAAAACCGAAGGTTCAAGACCACGGTAACTTAAAATGGGCATAACTTGGGTTATGAAAAGAGTTACGGGGCCCGCGACCTGTCACGGAAAGCTCGTGAAAAGTTACATGTGAAACAATTGTGAAACAAATTCAGGGTGGCCATAAGCTACGGCCTGAGACCGTCTATGAACCCCGTAATGCAGAAGGTTTGACCGTCTGGTTGTAGGCAGGCCGTAACTTACGGCCTATAGGCCGTAAGTTACGGTCTAACACGATATTTGGAAGGTTATTTCAAATTTAATCATATATAACCCTAATCATAAGGGTTTCGAGAGGAGACTTCTCCCAAACGAATTTAGAGGTTTTCAAGGTGTTTTTGAGAGTTCTTTTCACCACGGTTTCACCCGAATAAAGCATTAACAACATCCAATCAAAGATTGAAGATTCAATGAAGATGATGCATGGCTAGGTTCTCTTGATTACTTTCGGGAGTACGATTCTTGTAAGGTGAGACGATTTGTATGATTGATTAGGTTTTTGTATTAAACATTGATTTATTGAATGTAATATTATGTTTTGATTGATTTAAACGATTTGCTTATAAATAAAGTTATTTGCTTGATTATCAGTTTTTCAGTTTCCTTGCATCGTGAACTCATTAAGAAAAGTAAGCAACGTGATATAAGTGAATTGGTAACATTATGAGTGAACGAGTCTTAAAAGATTGTTCCTTTGTTGTCACTTTAATCAAAAGCTAAGATCTTGAAGTATTGTTTCTTACAAACCCTAATTTAAGAGTAACAATTGTTGATCTTGCCGAATTAGAAACCCGAAAGTGATTGTTTCTTAATATTTAATCAAATTCGTTTTAAAGTTTCTTGCTTGATGCACGTGTGATTAGTAATTCATTCAAAGTTTTAATCTTTAGTTTAAAGTTTTTGTTTATATATTAATTGAGTTACAATCGTCAAACACTTTCCACATATTCCCTGAGGAGACGACCTTACTTACCCTTGCACAATAAAGGTAGCTAAGACCGATAAATTAAATTGTTTTTATCTAGTCTCGACAACCAGATCAGTTGATCATGTAGATTGTGAACGCGGTCAATGGAGGAGTTATCGAAGACAGTTTCCAAGGCAACCCATACTTGGCACGCCTGGGTAGACCTACAATCACAGTGACGGCCTCCTTGGAGAGGGAGGTATGGAGAATAATGATGGTGCATTGATCGGTAGAGATCCAAAAGGAGTAAGCCGGATTTTCGATAGTCTTGTTGTCTGATGAAAGTGTTGGAGTAGGAGCACAAAGTGAACCATCGACATGAGAAATGAGATTTTGGTAAGTGAGGATGGGTATGATTTGATTTTTCCATAGGAGATAATTGGTAGAGTTGAGTTTGATGGTGATCATATGCATGAGAGTGTTGAGTGAAATGGTATGATCTGTTGAAGAGGAAGCCATGGATGATGGAAGGGTGTGAGCCGAGAGGTTGGAGAAGAAGGGAGGGGAGAAGAAGTGGAAAGGTGATGGGAAGGAGAAGAGGAGGGGGTGGGATCTTTAGGCTCTTGATACCATAATAGAGTGTAACACCCAAGTTAATGCAACTCTCTATATCTCCACAATGTGTGGAGAGAATAATATATACTAGATAGAATATTTACATAAAGATACCATAAGAATACACTAATTACAAAGGTGATGAAGCATAACTAAGATGATGGACTAATACATAATACCATCAGTTAGTAAACAAAACCACCAGATGAAAAATTAGATAAGGCCTCATGGTATGAATTAACCTTAAACTTTTTCTCTCTCTCTCCCTCTCTCTGTGTGTAGAAGGGAATGCATTCTTCAAAAATTCTCAACAAACGTCAGCGTTCACTAGCCGGGTTGATATTCTAGCCAGGGACATATTTTGACGAAGGGTGATGAATTTGTTGTGCCATAGGTAGAGAGTAAGTACTTCCAATGGCAGATGATGCCATACCAACAGGTCTAGTGCTAGAATGACCTGATGTGGAAATACCAAAACCACCAGATGGGAAAGGCGGTACCTCCTGCTCAGGGTGTTTCCCCTTGTAAATCACGATGTGGTCTCCCAGCGACACTAATAAGCTAGGCATCAGCCATTTCATTAGACGACGGGGTACTGTCATCTGAAACAGGAGAATTCCCAATCAATATAAAAATAAGCAGATAAATGCTAAAAGAGAAATGAAAATACTTGCTTGGGTGTCATATGGTCTCATGGTTTGTTCAATATCTCCACCCATGACTCGCTCATCTTTCTCCTCTTATTTAGCAACAACGACCTTTTTAGCAGTCTCTCTCAATTTCCTCACTAAAATAAGCTCGGAAATCACCTCAATCAGAGTTGTCATTGCGTGGTCGCGTCTTGTGAACCTTTTTGGTGAGGGTTTCATGGACAACCTTCTCCAGTTTTGCTTTTACAAAGGCAACTTCAATTTCCGCTTTGCTTTTTGAGGAAGAACCATCGTAGGCCTGTCAAGTGAAGGTAAATCAAAACAATCCATTATGCGAACTAGCATAGGGTCATCACCCGACTTAACATCAAGAAAAGTAGGAGCCAGATCGGGCACATGATCGAAAATCAGCACCCGAAGAAATTGACACCTACAAAAACATAGTCATGATCTCTTTTCATAATCCTCCTTGTCCTATAGATTATCAACCAAAAGTTGCGAAGCCTCCCATAAATGCTTCTCCTGGGGAATCACATCCTCACAGATATTAAAGAACATGCTTTTCCAACCTTTGAGACCAGAAGGAATCTTGCCAGCATGAGTTTTACAGTCGTATTTCTTACGGAAAGAATACCGATATCTTTTCCTGGTAATTACGTAAAAGACATTAAAAAGCAGGATGAAAGGATTAATCCTCAAAGAACGACAACAACACTAGAAATAAGTAATCCACCACATGCCTATTGGGTGAATACGGGATAGATGAATCCTATAAAATTGAAGAAGATTAAGAGTGAAAACAATGACGAGCAGCCTGAACTTGATGCGTATGGAGAAATCAACATATACTACAGTCATCTTCCTTATAGGAAAGTTAGAAGCAGTATAAGTAAAGGCAGGCAATTTCAATTTCCATAAAAGAAGAATCTAATATGATTCACCACATGATACAATTCATGGACATACCGCGTTTCAAAAAACAAGTATTGCAATATTTTGGGTCAGATCCAAAACCGTCTTGAGCACCTTGGAAGATGAGGCTCTCATCGACATCGTGAAATAAGTTGACGCGCGATTAGAGAAGATGAGAAAGAAAACTTTTCTAATAACAGAGGTAAATAAAAAAGAAATGGAAGCATGCCTCCATTTATATTTTATAGGGAATTTCTTCGGAAGCATTTTAAATTGAACCAATAAAAAAGCATTTTAAAATAAACCAATAAAAAAGCAGCGCATATCCAATCAGGAATTTGTGATGGCTCCATTACCTTGTCCCCTGTTCGGATTCGTCACCTCAGACAGCCGCACCATCACATCTAAAAATGTCCACATAAACTGATGATGACATAATATTACAAAGTATTTCTTTCTTAAGTCTATCTTATTAAACCATTACATAATAGATTGGGGGACTGTAGATGCAAAGCACGTAAAAGTTCGGACCCACAAGGCATGGGTACTACCCGACTCATGATTAAAGGAAGATGGACATGTGTAGAAAATGTACAAGTTATATTTATCACCGATCCTAGCCGTTGATACAACACACGCCTGATTGTATGAAGGGTAGGACCAGTTATATAACAAACTCCTTGGAACCACTCATATCATCATGCAAGATCAATTGCGCATACATCATATGACACTATAAATGCAAGGTAAGAGGGATTGATTTTTCCATACATAAATATTCCACAAACTCTCTCTTTACCCCTTTAATTTTATCTCGTTTCCGAGAGCCAATGCTTAATCTTACGCTCAAGGGTTATTATAGGGAGATTTTCTTCTTTGTGGCATCTTAACTAGTTTTGGTTGGGTGTGTATAGGTCAAGAGGAAGGTGATTGATTTGGTAAATTGGAGTTTTATTGTAGCAATCCGGATTTGTAGGGAGCTCACATTTACAATCATATTTATATTTATAGTAATTACATAAACGATTGGTCGGTGATGATTACTCAAATTTCACATTTGATTCATAGGTTTCAAAACTTACATGTCTCGTCTTAAGGTTAGGACAAACGTAGCGCATTCAGTTCATAGCGTTAATTAATTCCTGTCAAAAGAATTTCATTAAATTTACAAAAGTGACCATTTTACCCTTTCACTAAAAACACAAAAACTAAAATACAAAACATAAACAATGGACCCATAATAAGCCTAACTGATCTCATTCTCCCATGTCAATTAAACTTAAAAAGTTAAGAACTCTCCTCCGACATATCTCGATCTTTATCCCCAGACAACAACACCTTCTCTCACCTGCCCGACCTCTATTCCTCAAACTCTCATCAATTATGGTGCCCAGAGACTTCCCATTTCTCATGTTCTTGTTGCTTTGTATACATTTGTTGCCGTTACCTTTTGTAAGTTTAAATGGTGTTTAATGCTTCATATTAATCTGAACTGACTTTCTTTTATGTTTGTAGGGTTTTTAACTAAAGCTTGAATGTTCACGTATTTTCTCTCTCAATTTCAAGTTCATCAATTTGAAGACTCATTTGCCAGATAGTTTGAATCAGTTGTCAACGCTTAGTAATTTAGTTTTCAAAACAATTAAGTAGATTTAGCCATCTTTCTGTATGGATATATGCAAATTAATTGGTTTCTTTAACCTCTTAACCATCCAGTATGAATGTTACCTTTTAACTATTAAGAGACTATAAAATATTAAGAGGGTAACAAATATTTGTTTAGTTGTAGGTTACCCGTAGACGCCTTGTGGTGTTGGTCTGGGTTTTGGAAAAAGTTAGAACATGAAGTTTTTAATTACGTTATTTTTAATAAACAGTTCGGGTCAACTTATACATTCTTTTTTATAATTTTTTAATTCATAAATAGGTATAAATGTAATTTTAAGAGGCATTAACAGAAAAAACCAACGGACAGTTGACCGAGTGACTAAATGTATTATGTTTGTCTTATACTTTAGACTAAACATGTAATTTCTAGGACCTAAGAACAAAAGATGAAATTTAAGTAAGCATTAAGGACTATTTGTGTAATTTATTCTTATATTTATAACAAACTATAGTTGTTAGTTAACAGAGGTAATTACACGGTTGGATCCTATGGTATGTTCATATTGCAGAATTGACCGTTACCTTTGGTAAGTTACATCATTGGCCCAAACAGTTACCCAAATCATAATATTAGTGAACCTTGCAGCGGCGGCGGCTAGGGCGGGAGCTGTAACAACCCTAAAAACTCCAGGTTAGAAAATATTTAAAATTATCATTATTTACTATTACTATGCCTTATATATGTACATTAATTAGATAAGTAATTTGTAGGTATGTATGCTATGCATGCATTATTTACGTGCACATGCATGTATATATTTACATAAACCCTTACCATATATACATTATGGATTATTTCACATAAACACTTCCACATTATAAAATGATTACATAATTTTAAGTATGTTATTATGCATGCATGTATTTTACGTATGCATGTATATATTTACATCTATAAATCACCATGTACACATATATATACATGAACTAAGTTTAAACACCATCAAACATTACCAAACAGCAATATATCTAAAAACTTTGTATCAAAACCAAAACCAAACAAATCTTAAACACCTACACACTAACTAAAACACTACATTAATCCTTGTATCGGTTCATAAGAAATGTTAAGTAACCCGATTATTGAACTAAACCATTTGTTAAACTTAGATTTGTAACTACATCATTAATACATCAAACCGCCACCTAGCCATCCCTTGACACCAATCTTCTCTAAAACCGCCACCTTGCACCATTAACACCAAGCTTTCTTGAAAGCTTGACACCTCTCCATCTAATTACTTACTAACCAAACCTATAAACCCCCACCTCATCACTCTAAACCCTAGAGCTAATGATGACTCCTCCATTTTAGTAAACTCTCGGCCACAATGGATCACCACACAACTACAACCGCGACCACCACCATCTCTTGGTTTCTTTACTTTCACAACCACCACCACCCAAGACCACCACCTTCAAGATTCCCTCGGCTCTCTTTTATCTCGGCTCCCATACCCGCCAATACCAACTTTCAACCTCTCGGTCTCTCTATATTTCACAACCATCACCATCCAAGAACACCACCAACCCTCTTACATTCTCTCTCCGTTCCCATACGTCTACAACCATCACCATCTTTCTCTCGGTTTTACTTCACCACCACACATCATCATCATTATTCATCTAAGTGTTCATATTGAAGGATCAAAGAACTATCATCTCAAGACTTCAAACATCAAGAATTCAGAAGCTATTAGCAACCACCCATCACCATCTTCTCAAATTAAACAAGGTAAATCATTATTAAGTAATCAAGTGAAGTATGTGTTTTTGTGTAGTGGCTGGATCGGTTGACATCCGAGCGTGTTCTTGATGGAAGGTGATAAACCAAGAGACAAACAATAGTATGAACAATAATCGAATGATTGCATTGATAAAACCGAATGATTACAAGCTCGTTAAACAAAAAAATCACGACTTTTGGCAAGGGGAGATCGAGCATGATCTCCCCTATCATCCGGCAGCACCTGGGCACTGGACACACTCTCAAAACCCTTAGGTTTCTACATAATGAAACTGGTATATATAGGCCTCAGCCCATATCTGATGCGACTGGGCCCATTCGTGCGATTGGACCATGCGTATGGTTCAATCGTATGACTGAACCATGCGTATGGTTCAATTGTACGACTTGACAATACTTATGGTTCAGTCTTATGAAGGGCCCAATTGCATCTCTCGGTCGCACGACTGGTCCATTAGCATGGTTCAGTCATACGACTGAGTCTCATTCGCATATGCTCCTACGAATGACCCAATTTCATGTGTTTACAATATATCAGGTGTATTACATTAATCCTAGACTATATATGACAATATATGCTCCAACAAATTCCCCCTTGGACGTTGCTTGCGAATAGTAGATAACACCTCTTACAATCTTCAGTCAATCTTTGCTCTGGTTTCCAATAGAATCAAACGAAAACCATATTAGCCAACGTTGCCGATCCGTCAGGTTGCTACAGTATCCCTGAAAATGAATTTAGGCACAATAGCTTTCGTTTACTTTGGAAAACACCATCATAGCAACAAGATTCCCGATATGACTGATTTTCCACATAATGACATTAACAGTTTTCCATTGCTTCAATCTTCACACAGGCTAACCTGATTAACATTAACACCTGCAAAAATTCCCCCTCAAATTCAGTATATCCCAATATATAAACGTTGTGCTCTCTTAGAGTCTTCAAACGGTGTATTGGCCAAAAAGTAGAAGGTTCCAATCCACAACTGACAATCTCAAACAAATCAGTATGCATGCAGATTCATCATCGGAAAACAACTCACATCATCACTTTCTGATTGCGTCTTCAATTTCTCTATGCATGGATTCCCCTTAAGAATCAGAATCCTCTCTGTACGGATAAATATAAGTTGATTGGCCCATAAATAGTCAGATGCTCCTGACTACCCTACAAATCAGCACCGACAGCTGACATCTTCTCTTCTCTCTTTCGTGTTCTAACAACATTCACCTATTCTGCAATTCCAATGAATAATGAGGTATCCATTGAACTTGTTTGACAGTGCTTTGCTCATCATCAAATCTGTGCAAGAGGCAGTTCCAGACTCTTTTTTTGGTCTGGAACACCGTTCATTCGTATGACATGGAGAACAAATCTCACATTCATGTGAATGGATGATACGAATGATATATTCATGTGATTAAGCATAAGACTGGACATAAGACTGGTCCAGTTGCACGACTAACATAAGACTGGTCCATTCGCATGGTCCAGTCATACGAATGGTCCATTAGCATGGTCCAGTCGTACGAGTGGTCCATTAGCATGGTCCAGTCGCACGACTGGTCCATTCGCATGGTCCAGTCGCATGAGCGGGTCTGCACGCAGATTTTCAGATCTGCATCCGCCATGCCTGCTAAAAACCCTAATCCAATGAATTTTACATGAACCGAACCAAAATAGACATCATCAGATTCGTAAAGGTGATAATAACAAGATCTGAGCAAAACACGAAGAACACGAAGTGGGTTTAACGTCAAAGAACATGAAATAGATCCAGAAATCAAGAGCTCGGGTTGCTAGAATGATTGTTAGATCATACTAGCAGTAACCTTGCTCTGATACCAATTGTGAAGTGGCTAGATCGGTTGACATCCGAGCGTGTTCTTGACGGAAGGTGATAAACCAAAAGACAAACAATAGTACGAACAATAACGAATGATTTCATTGATAAAACCAAATGATTACAAGCTCATTAAATAGAAAAATCATGACTTTTAGCAAGGGGAGATCGAGCATGATCTCCCCTCTCATCCGGCAGCACCTGGGTGCCGGACACACTCTCAAAACCCTTAGGTTTCTACACAATAAAACTGGTATATGTGGGCCTCAGCCCATATCTGATGCGACTGGTCCCATTCGTGCGATTGGACCATGCGTATGGTTCAATCGTACGACTGAACCATGTGTATGGTTCAATCGTACGACTGGACCATACTTATGGTTCAGTCTTACGAATGGCCCAATTGCATCTCTCAGTCGCACGACTGGTCCATTAGTATGGTTCAGTCATACGACTGAGTCTCATTCGCATATGCTCCTACGAATGACCCAGTTTCATGTGTTTATAATATATCATGTGTATTACATTAATCCTAGACTATTCATTAAGCGACGGACACACTATATATGACAATATATGCTCTAATAGTTTTAACAAATATATACATGATCATCATCAAAGAATAACCCATAACCATATGTTATTTGTTTCAGAACTCAGTAAGAAGCAAGTATAAAGAATTGAGAAAAATAATGGTGTTAAATCAAAGAAGGATTAAACAAATTACTTAAAGCCTTGTCTTTTACAAAAATCAGATTAAATATTCAAAAGACTTTGATTGTTGGAATAAATCAGGAATGTGTTTAGAAATACTAAGATTATATATCTGTAAATTTTCATATATTAAAATTGAGTAAATTAATTTATATGATTTAAATAAAGGAAAAATAAGAAAAATGCTATATGGGAGAACAAACCCGGTAAAAATATGGAAAAATTATATAATGATTATAGTATGTTTTAGAAGCACTATAATAAATTTCATGATTTAATTCCTTCATATGACTATAATCTATATTTTATTATTTTCTGTAATGAAAAAATCAGAAGAAATACGTAAAATATTTAATAAATTATGGAAAATTTACATGTCATTAGGCTCTGGGATTAAAAATATGTGTAATTTTCGTAATTTTGGGAGACATGTAACTATTTTTCTTGAATTTCGGTATTTTTGGAAAAATTATAGTAAATTATTTACTGGGAATTAATAATCAGAGAATTTATTTATTGCATTAAACCATAAAGTAAATGTTATGGCAAAATTTGGGAATTTTTCAAAAACAGTAGTGCAGGATCGGTATTGGTCACTTAGTGGCTTTTCTCTCAAACTCACCTAGAACAACACTCAGAACGATTCTAACAAGAGTTGATCGTAATATAACATATAGCAAATGATAATAAACACATGAGGTAAATTCTCAACTTAAAGGACTACAAGACTCTTGCAAGAACAATCTCTGTCTAATGAGTTACAATGAGAACTACATATATAATACTACCTATAGCCGGATATACTTTGATCTCAGCTAGAAACCTATAGCCAAAAGCCTATACTACAAGACTATAGGTTATGGTATCTCGGATATTTTATCTGAGATTTGGTAGACAGGACATGTCCCTGACTTACCTTTTGTGACCAACTAAGGTTAGTAACATGTACTATCATAAAAAGGTAAACAGTGGAATAAAGTATGGTCAACTACATGGCTCTTTAGGAAGAAGCCATGCTGTATCAGAAGTCTGCAGTGGAATGTCAGAGACCATACTTATGTCCACTGGTTTATAGCAGTGTCTTCTGAAGGTTAAACGGTAGTGCAGGATCGGTATTGGTCACTTAGTGGCAAATTTGGGAATTTATTTATTGCATTAAACCATAAAGTAAATGTTATGGCAAAATTTGGGAATTTTTCAAAAACAGTAGTGCAGGATCGGTATTGGTCACTTAGTGGCTTTTCTCTCAAACTCACCTAGAACAACACTCAGAACGATTCTAACAAGAGTTGATCGTAATATAACATATAGCAAATGATAATAAACACAGGAGGTAAATTCTCAACTTAAAGGACTACAAGACTCTTGCAAGCACAATCTCTGTCTAATGAGTTACAATGAGAACTACATATATAATACTACCTATAGCCGGATATACTTTGATTCCAGCTAGAAACCTATAGCCAAAAGCCTATACTACAAGACTATAGGTTATGGTATCTCGGATATTTTATCTGAGATTTGGTAGACAGGACATGTCCCTGACTTACCTTTTGTGACCAACTAAGGTTAGTAACATGTACTATCATAAAAAGGTAAACAGTGGAATAAAGTATGGTCAACTACATGGCTCTTTAGGAAGAAGCCATGCTGTATCAGAAGTCTGCAGTGGAATGTCAGAGACCATACTTTATTTCCCTCTGCTTCTCAATACTTTCAGCACCAAGGAAAGTAGATACCTATCTGTTTGCTTGTTCTTCATTGATGTGATGCTGAGAAGTTTGTACAAATCCTTGGTAGACAGAACATCCAGTCTGTCACCTTGGATTATATGTACCCTTTGTTGTGGCCCTCTGAAAAAAGTTACTTGATGGGAACTATAGTCATATTCCCATTCAACTATAGGTTCCAATTCCGGACCCTCCACCATCTGTAGAAAGGCTGTGCCCTTGGTGGTAGGTCTTTCCTTTTCTTCCTGTCTTCTCACTTTCAAGTCTTCTTCAATCCTAGCCTTTGTGGTTAGCTCAGCCAAGTGAAGACTGCTGACATGATTTATGATAAGAGCAGCAGTCTCGGAGTTGGAGGGGTTACAGAATGGCTTCTCTACAAGCTCAGCAATATCAAATCTGCTGAGGTGCAATAGAGAAGTGGCATTGAATTGGTTGATTTCACCACTCTCTTTCCACAACAAAGTTGTGAGAAGTTTTATCAAACCTCCACTGGATTATACTTTTCCTAGGCACAGGAGACTGACTAGGAATCCTGTCCTCCTTCCTTGCAGCCTGGCCCAAAGTTCCTCTAGGCAAATCAAGAAATTGATCTAGTGTGAGGGAACTTGAAGAGTCATCAACATAGGTGATGTTGATGAGATCTTCCTCAAAGGAGATGTTGCTCAAAGTTGTGCAGTTGTTGAGCTTTGTCTTGATTTCCTTAATCTCTTCAAGAGAGAGATGTTGAGAAGGCTGAGGGGATGGTCTGGGTATCTGTTGGGTAGGTTTGGGTTCAGTGGTTCTGGGTTGTGTTTTGGGTTGAAGGATTGGAAGTTTAGGTGGTTGAGGTGATGAAGTAGGTATGGGTAGAGTTGTAGGTTCAGGGGTAAAGGGTTCATTTAAGGGCTCGGTTTTGATGGGAATGGTGAATGGGATTGGTTCTTCTGGTGTTGGTTGTGGTTGAGTGGTTGGGTGAAGATCATTCCCTGTCCCCTTCTGTACATCTCTTTCTTCTTTCCCATACGGATGTCAGCTTTGATTTCACTGACAATCCGCTGGAGTGTCTTTTCAGACATAGGACCCACCTGCCTACCAAAGAAGCCATGAGCCCAGAGATAGTCTTTCATCCAGGCTTTATCACTGAGCTTCTTGGTTGCAGAGATCCTTGCTTCTTCTTCCTTCTTCATCTTCTCTCTGCTCTTTTCCCTTGCAGCCTTCTTCCTTTCTTTCTCCGTTTGATCCTGCTCTTTGTTCTGGAGCTAGAGGATCGTATCATTATCATATGGAGAAAGTTCTTGAAGGTTGAATCCTCTAGAGAGTAGGAATTTTATCCTAGCTTCCCTCAGCTGCAAGGCAGCTTTCCTCTGTTCCTCCTCTTCCTCTCTAAGGCCAACCTGGCTTCCTCTTCTTGTTTTAGCCTGGTTGTCCTCTCCAAAGTCACCAACTCCTCTAGTAGTAGCAGGAGTACTTCTTCATTTGTAGCTCCTAAGTTGATGAGCTGATCAATGAGTTTCTCTCTTTTCTTGTTGTTGATTGCCTCCTGATTGGCTGCAGCTGCCTTTGAACTAGCAGCTAGCAGCTTCTCAGTAGGGAATCTACCTTTCTTCTTTAGCTTCTCAATCCTTTCTTCTTCCTGAAGCTCTTCCGCATTCCTCTTCCTTTTTCCTTTGTCTTTTGAAGAGCTTGACTGTGGTGGTTCTTGGATAGAGGGATCAGATTAAGAGAGAGGCTCAGATGGTGTTTGGGATGGAGCATGTTTGAGTGAGTCCTTACTATCCACCTCAGATGCCATTTCAAGAATTGCATCTGTGATGATAGATCCTCAGACATCTGAAACAGTCCTTTCGCAGCTTCTATCTCAGCTTCAAAAGATTCAGCTTGTTCTTCCGAGGCTTTAGCTGGTTCTTTCGAAGCTTTACTTGTAGCTTCGGAAGTTGAAGGAGATATACCTTCTGTCCCAATTGTTTTAGTTGCTGGGCCATCAGTCTCCATTTCCCCTTCGTAGTGAATCTTAGGTTCCATGTGGACCTTAGGTTGACCAACTTCTTCCACAGTGGTAAAAGGTGCAGTGATCCTTTGAAGCTCTTCAGCTCCAAAGTAGATTAGTGTAGGATCAAGGCTTGGCTGATCAATGGAGGATCTCCATAAAAACTTGATGAAAAGTGTGTAGAGATCCTTTTCATCTGTGGGTCAATCTGAAAGATAGATTGGGATGACTTGGGCATAGAGATGATGAAGGAAGTTGAAGCTTTGACTGGTGGTTCCTCATGTGTTTGTCTCTGAACATTCTCCCCCTTTTTGGTAGCATCATCTTGAGAGCTAGATGAGCTAGAGGAAGAAGTCAATGAGACTTGAACTGGTACATGCCTAACAGACCTCTCTGTCTGTGTCTTAGCTAGTTGAGCCTTGAGATTGTCAATCTCAAGTTGCTGAGTGTCTGACCTGTTCTCTAAGATCCTAACCTGAGATTCAAGGTTTGAGACCTTTGAGATCAAGTACTGAATGGTGAGTTGCATCTTCCCTCATCTTCATGTGAAGAATCACGGGGAGATGAGATAACATACCAAGTATGTTCAGTCTCATCACCAGATGTGGCTTCTTGGCACCCTGGATACCTTTGTTCAAAGTCATCTCTTTCAGAGACATCAATGGGTTAAGTTGCCATAGACTCAGTCTGATTAATGTTACCACTGTCCTGAGAGCTCAATGAGAGACTCTGAGTAGTGGCAGCTGAGCCTACATGAGTCCCCTCCACATCAGTGGGACTCACCTCAGTTAAGGTTTGTTGATGGGGGCTAGAGATAAGGGATGTCTCTAGGCTCTGTTGATCTTGGAGAGGGTGTGGTAGATCAACTTCATTGCCATGGAGAGATGTTATCTTTTCATCAGTTTTAAGGAGGAGATCAGTGAAGGATAGGGAGGCTAAACCTACTGATCCGGGACCTTGATCAATGTGTACAGGCATTCAGCCTCTGGTGGGGCTGTCCCTAATTGGCTGCACAGGGGAGTATAAAGACTCACCCTGTGGGCTAAAGGCTTAGGTGTCGGGCTCTTGGGTTTGAGACTGAGGAAGCTCAAACCCAGATTGAGGTCAAAAGTGAAGGATGGTGTGACCTCGGACTGAGTGGGAGCCCATTGTTCCACTCTAGTCCTTTTGGATTGAATAGGAGGAGCTTGTTCAATCAGAGTAGATTGAACAAGGGTTTGTTTGGGGCGTCTTTGATATGTGATTATGATGGGTGGAGAACGTAATGTGAGATTTGTGGTGAAGGTTGCTGGTGTGGGTTCATCATCTGTGGGGTTAACATGAATATCACCAGGAGCTATGCGCTCAATCATACCTGGAAGTATATCAGTGTGTCTTCTAGTGATGTTGGTGGACACCTTCTTTATAGTTTTGAAGATGGTAAGCCTCATGTGAGGGACAGTCAGAGCAGCTGCACAGACAAGCTGACTCTGGTCCAACTCACAGTTGATGATGTGCTGAAGGAATCTAGGATACATGAAAATGTTTCCCTTTGAAGATTCCATATGAGGTTAGTCAGCACAAACCTTGAGTAGTTAAAGCGCAGGTCTATCACCAATCCATGAACTAAGCATCCTAGTTCATAGGGAATTTGATCCCATCCCCCTGACTTATTGGACAGACAGTGGAGAACAATGTGCAAAAGAAACTTCCAGTTGTAGGAGAAGTTAAACTTGTACACAGTTGACCTGCTTACATCTCCTCCATATCCCATTAGAGTGTAAGTGCTGTCTAAGTCGTCTTTGGGAAACTCAGTAGGAGCTCCTTCATCCTGGAGCTCTAGATGCTCCCTGATGAGTAGTTCAGTAATGATCAGCTCCTGTCCAAAATGCTGGTCCTTAGTATACGAACCCTATTTAGGGTTTCTGCTCGACCATTTCCCCAAAATTCGGCCATTTGGTTTGAGTAAACAGTGGGGTTAACGGTAAGGGCTGTGAAGTAGGTTGATTCAGAGAGAAAGGTGATGATTTCAGAGAAGTCAGCATCTCTTGAAGAGTCAAGTAATACGACTTGGTTGTGCTGAGGATTTAGTGCCATTGTGAAAGGTGAATGAAGAACAATTTGAACTTGGGTGAATTGGAAGTGAAGAAACTTCTAGGGCAGTAAATTGGTAAAAGTTGAGCAAGTCTGGATTATTTAAACAGTGGGGTGACTGTGGGGAGTAACTGTGGGTGGTTATGGTGGTTTTGGCGGTTGTGATGGTTTGCGGTTATGAAATGACAATGGCGGCAAGGGATAAGTTTAAATAATCTGACAATTATTAGCAAAATCTTTACCTTTTACAGAATGGGACCCAAAAAGATATCCGCTACACAGTAAAAACTCCTTTTCCGAGTATAAAACATTTCTCAAGGTAATTTGTCTTCCGAAAGCAATTCTTTCTTCCGAAGCAAAGCATTGCTTCCGAAGGTAAGAACTGTTTTCTTGAATGAAGAGTTTTATAACTCTCGGAAGTAGATCTGATGTGAAATCAATCGCTTCTTCCGAGACTAAAAACTCTTCCAAGAAGAAAATTTCCATGGAGGAATTTGACTTCGGAAGATATTAAGGAGTATATTCCGAGAGTTAATTCCTTTTCGGAAGAAATTTACACTGGGAATATTTCCAAGAGATCTTCTGTAACAGGGCTTAAATTGTATTGACACAAGACATTACACATTAAAAAGCTTTCAAAAGAGGTAGTTTAATCAATGTTTATCATCCCAATAGCTAATATGAGATATTTAAACCTTTGTTCATCAAAAGTTTTGGTGAACAAATCAGCATATTGTTCATTTGAGTCAACTTTGATTAGCTTGATCAGATTTTTCTCATGAATATCTCTAATGAAATGATACCTGATATCAATGTGCTTTGTCTTGGAGTGCTTCACTAGATTTTCAATGATGGAGATAACACTGTTGTTGTCAATATGGATAGGAGTGCTCATGAAGTTGAATCTATAGTCTAATATCTGGTTCTGAATCCACAGCAGCTGAGCACAGCAGCTAGCAGTAGCAATATATTCAGCTTCAGCAGTTGATGTAGATACACAGGATTGTTTCTTGCATTGCCATGATATGATCCTCCCACCAAGAAATTGACATCCTCCTGATGTGGATTTCTTATCAATGTTGAAGCCACCATAATCACTGTCAGAGTATCCATAGAGATTGAAATCACTATTTCTTGGATACCAGAGACCTAGTTTAGGTGCTCCTTTGAGGTATCTGAGGATTCTCTTTGCAGCAGCTAAGTGAGACACCTTTGGAGCAGCCTGATATCTTGCACAAATGCAAGTAGCAAACATGATATCAGGTCTACTAGCAGTAAGGTACATCAGAGAACCAATAATTACTCTATACTGATGTTGATCAGTATCCTCCCCCTTAAGGTCAGGGTAAAGATTATGGTTTCTGGGTATGGGTGTCTTGGCTGGCTTACAGTCCTTCATCTCAAATCTTTCTAAGATGTCATTGACATACTTAGATTGATTGATGAAGAATCCTTCCTTCAATTGCTTCACCTGAATTCCAAGAATGACGTCCATTCTTCCTATGGAACTCATTTCAAACTTCTTTTTCATGATGCTTTCAAAGTATTTGCACATTTGGTCATTTGAAGAACCAAATATGATGTCATGATCAACATAGACTTGAACAAGCAAAATGTCCATTCCAGACTTTCTAATGAAGTGAGTCTTGTTAATGGTACCTCTGGTGTAGCCACTTTTCAGAAAAATTGAGATCGAGTCTCATATCACAGCCAAAGTGCTAGGTGCAGCCCATATAGAGCTTTGTTCAGTTTGCACACATAGTTGGGATGCTGTGAGTATTCAAATCTTGGAGGCTGGCATACATAGATTTCCCTATCTATATACCCATATAGAAAAGCACACTTGACATGAAGTTGGTAGACTGTAAAGTTCTTGGATGCCGCATAAGCAAGGAAGATCCTAACTGCCTCAAGTCTTGCAACAGGTGCAAAGACATCAGTATAATCAATTCCTTCCTCTTGGGTGTACCCTTGAACTACTAATCTTGCTTTGTTCTTATAATCAAGCCTCTATCATCTTTCTTGTTTCTGAAAACCCATTTAGTGCCTATGGGTACTTGACCAGATGGTAGTGGGCATAAATTCCAGACCTTTTGTCTTATGAATTGAAGCAGCTCCTCTTGCATCGATTCAACCCAACTACTATCTTTCAAGGCATCTTCTACCTTCTTGGGTTCCATCTAGGATAGAAAACATGAGTACAAACAGACATTACCATGATGTGTCTGTCCTCTTGTTCTCACACCTTCAGTGACATCCCCTATGATGTTCTCAGTTGGATGAGTGTTGTGAATCCTAAGACGAGGAATCACTTCCAGTTGCAGAGGTAGGTCTAGGTTGGACATATTCTGATCAGGAACTGGAACACTCTGTCCAGCTGCTGTTTCAAAGTCATTTAATGAGGACTGATTGAATGACTAAGAAACATCATCAATGGTTGGCTATGTAGTAGTATTAATAGTTGCCTGTTTCTTCAAAATACTACTTTCTTCAACCTGGTGTTGTAATGGATCACCTGATGAGTTTTGAGGTTCATCAAGCGATTCACTTGTTGAAGCTTCACTATTCCTTGAGATAGTTACACTATCAGATCTATGAATAGTTGAAGCTTGTTGTCTTTCAGCTCTTGGAGAATTTGGAAGAGGTTTGGGTAGCTTAAATAGTTGACTAGCATCAGTATCAGCATCACCTTGAGCACCTGTTCCAGCTGAAACATTCTCATAAGATAGTTTAGAATAGTTTGGAAACAATTCTAAGTTGAAGATATAATCAGGTCCATTCCCCCTAACACAAGGAGTGTGCTCATTAACAACTATATTGGATGACTCCTCAAATTGTTAATTCTTAATGTTGTATACTCTATAAGCTTTGGAGCTAGAAGAGTATCCAACAAAATAGCATCATCTGACTTCTCAGCAAACTTTGCTAAGTTGTCTTTTGTGTTAAGTATGGTACACCTGCTGCCAGAGGACCTTAGAAAACCAATGAACGGTGGTCTCTTGTTCCATAACTCATAAGGGGGTTTTATATGGGGCTTAACTACAAGAACTCTGTTCTGCACATAACATGCAGTGCTGACTGCCTCTGCCCAGAATGTTAGAGGAAGTTTTGAATCAGCTAACATAGTTCGAGCAGCCTCAATAAGTGTCATGTTCCTCCTCTCAGCAACACCGTTTTGTTGAGGAGTTCTGGGAGCACTATATTGTCTGGCAATCCCTTTTAAGTCACAAAATGAGTCAAGAACAAAGTTCTTAAACTCAGTCCCTTGATCACTTCTATTAATTTTAACCTTATGATCAATTTGATTTTCTATTTTAAGAATAAAAGATTTCAACATTTCAACAGTTTCATCTTTAGTTCTTAAAAAGAATACCCATGTGAATCTTGTAAAATCATCAACTATCACAAGACAGTATGATTTCCTTCCAATGCTCATTATACTTGTGGGACCAAAAAGATCCATGTGCAATAAGTGTAATGGAGTAGTAATAGAATTGACACATTTGGGTTTGTGAGATGTCCTGTGTTGTTTTCCTTTCAGGCAAGCAACATAGTTATCATTGCAGAAAAACTCCTTTTTAGGCAAACCATGTACCAAGTTATTTTAGCCAATTTATTTATTGTCTTAAAATTTACATGACACATACGTTTATGCCATAGTGTTGATTCATCACTATCAGCTTTGGAAAGAAAACATGGTACTTCACCCATAGGAGAAGCATTGTTCATATCTAGCTTGTACATATCCCCTTTCCTGGGAGATCTAAGAAGCACCAATTCCAGAGGAATTGTCATCCCTGGTTTGAGGATAATGCACTCATGTTCTGTGAAAAGCATTTGATGCTTTTGATCACAGAATTGAGAAACACTTAACAGATTGTGTTCAAGCTGTTTGACAAAGTGAACTTTGTCAATGTTTAATCTACCATTGGATATACTTCATCTGCCAGAAATATATCCTCCGGTCTCACCTCCAAATTGGACAGGCCCTCCATCATAGTTTTGGAATTGTTCAAGGAGAGATATGTTCCCTGTCATGTGCCTGGAGCATCCACTATCTACAATCCAGACATTGTTGTTCTTGTCAATGGATGTCCCTGCACATAAAATGAGATTGTTAGTTTTGTTTGGAAGCCCAAGCCTTGCTGGTCTTGGGCTCTTCCAAAGATGATGACATAATTGAACCAAAAGATATGCATTGGGGTTCAATAGAGGTCGTTGAAAAAGAGGTTTGGGCTGTAGCATCTTCCTTGATCTTTCAATCCATCCATTGGTTGATCTTTGAGGATGAGCTTGTTGAGGCTATTGTAGCATGGACTTCTTCCGAAGCTTCTTTCTTTTCGGAAGAAGCCTTCACCACCTTTTCTTCTGAACTAGTCTTCTTCTGGGTTGGTTTCAGGGAAGCTTTCTTATTCTTCCAAGCCTTTGAAGCTTTGGCTTTCGAAGCCATTTTCCCTTCAGAAGAAGTACTTTCATACGAGAGCAACTTGCTTCCGAGACCAACTTTCCCTTTTTCATCACTTGGATCGTTTGAAATGGTCCAAATGTGAAACCTTCCCTGACTCCTTCTTTTCTAACATTATTTGCATAATATGTGCTTGCTGGATTGTAGTAACAATCTTTTGCCATATGGTTGTGCAGACCACACATTATGCATGCGATGTTAGTCTTTTTGGAATTAAGGGTTGCTGTTTCTTGGGCTTCTTTTCTTCATCAGCAACTTTCTCTTTCAACTTCTGATCCTTTGATAGGACAGGAGTGCTGGTATTACACTTCTTTCCTGAATCAGAGGTACCTAACACTTGAAATCCAGCAGAGATAAAGACACCGTTTTGCTTTGGGTCGATCTTTAACTTTGACTCAGCAACCTTCGTGGCAATCTTTCTAGCAGCTTTAGCTCTGCTTCTTCTTGCCTTGGTGGTTAGGATTTGATCTTCACAGGAGGAGATGGGTGCAATTACCTGTTTCTTCCCTGTGGTGGCCACTATTGTTGCATCCTCCTTCAATTCTAATGAGGAAGGGTCAACAGTTGGAACCTCTTGCTCCTCAGTACCACATCTAGGTTGTCTAATAGACTCATAAGAGTGTGGTAGAGCGATTTCATTGGTTCCCAACCCTCCTTTGTTTTGATAAAACATTTTGGAATGGGAGGATGATGCAAGAATAGCTTGGAAGTTTTGCTCAGCAATAGCTTGCTTCCTAGCCTGAGCCTCACCAGTGACAAGCTGGTTTGAGATTCAGACAGCTTGGATATCAGATCTTTGATTTGAGTCTTATAGTTGGTTTGTTCATGTTTTAAAAGAGACACAGTTTTCTCTAACTCCTCAATTTTCTTTTGATAGTCAGATTTAGCTCTTTTAAAGTCAGATTTTAAGATATTTAAAGACTCAACATCAGATCTGATCTCCATATTGTAATCCTTGTAAAGTTTAACTTTAGCAATACAGGCTGGAGTGCAAAGAGGTTCATATACCTGAGCATCATCTGTTCCGGCCATGAGTGCTTGAGCAGGAGTCACATGCTGTATCATAAAGCTCCAGTCAACATCTTGAGCTATTGTAGTTGTTTCAGTTGTCTTTTCTTCAGACTTCGAGGTTGAGGGATGTATGGAGGCCTGTGGGGTTCCCGGGTTGTTCTTGGGAGCCTTGCATTCCCTAGCAAAGTGACCCAGTTGGTTGCAGTTGTAGCACTTTGCTTTGGTCTTGTCAAACCCAAACTGCTGTTGGCAGGGTTTGAGGGAATCGCCTTCCAGTTCTCTTGAAGAACTTCTTTGCTCTGTAAGTTAAAAAAGCCATCTGTTGGACATACCCACATACTCTACATCATCTGGACTGAAGCACTCAAGATTATCAAAGCAATATTGAAAATCACCATAGTGTCCACTTCTAGAGACAAAGGCATAATTATCCTGAAAGGAGTTGTGTTGAGCCTGTTGAGACTTTGGAGTCTCAGGTAGAGTAATGTAGGGTCCATTTTGCGAGTTGTCAGGGTAGCATAGCAACTGAGGTTGTGGTTCTATGCTTTCCCTTTCAATCACATGAAGGGCTGAACTTAGTTGGTTATTAGAGTTACCAGAGGAGTTTTGCACTGAGGATACCATACAACTCTGTGAGAGTAAGAGTCTTAAGGTCTGATGTTCTCTTGATCACAACACAATAGTGTGTCCGTAGTTTAGGAAGGAAAGACATGAACTTTCTTACTATGTCCCTGTTCTCAAGAGTTACTCCAATATCCACCAGAGTATCCACTATCTCAACATACCTGAAGTATTGTTGAGTCAAGGTCTCACCGACCTTGAAAGTGAAGTTTTCAAACTATTGCTTTAAGAGATCCTTCTTGTTCTCTTTAGTCTCCTAGGATCCTTCATACATGAGTTTCAATGCATCCCATAAGTCTTTAGCAGACTTGCACTTCTTAAAGCCTCTGTAGATGGAGTTTGGAAGAGCAGTTTGAAGACAAGTCATAGCCCTTTGATCAAGCTCTATTCTTTTTCTATTTTGAGTAATCATCCACATCTTTTGGAATGATACGATTACTAGTAATAGAAGTAGTGCTTGGTATGAAAGGACCATTAACAACGGAGTCCCACATCCTTGAGTCTTGACACTTGATGAAGCCTTCCATTCTTGTGCACCATGTGTCAAAATCTTCAGGGGTGATCAGTGGGGACTTGGTCATGGTACCAGTTTCCATATCAGCTTTAGTGACAGCGGCCATCTGAGTATGTGGGTTGTAGGGAGGAGTGAAAAACAAATTGATTTGGATAGTAAGATCATGCAATCAAGAGCCAAACAAAGCTCTGATACCAATTGCATGATCGGTATTGGTCACTTAACCAGTGGCTTTTCTCTCAAACTCACCTAGAACAACACTCAGAGCGAGTCTAACAAGAGTTAATCACAATATAACAAGTAGCAAATGATAATAAACACAGGAGGTAAATTTTCAAGGTACTTTTATATATTTATTCTCAACTCAAAGGATTACAAGACTCTTGCAAGCACAATCTCTGTCTAATTAGTTACAATGAGAACTATATATATAATACTACCTACAGTGGGTATACTTTGATTCCAGCTGGAAACCTATAACCAAAAGCCTATACTACAAGACTATAGGTTAAGGTATCTCGGATATTTTATCTGAGATTTGGTAGTCAGGACATGTCCCTAACTTACCTTTTGTCACCAACTAAGATTAGTAACATGTATTATCATAAAAAGGTAAACAGTGGAATAAAGTATGATCAACTACATGGCTCTTTAGGAAGAAGCCATGCTGTATCAGAAGTCTACAGCGGAATGTCAGAGACCATACTTATGTCCACTGGTTTATAGCAGTGTCTTCCAAAGGTTAAATTGCTTCAGAAGACTAATTTCTTCCGAAGCCACTTATACTTCGGAAGACTGCTTCTTCCGAGGCTTGGGAACTTCTTCTTTGTCTGCGGAAGTAGAGTTTGTCTTCTAAAGTTGATCTTTCACTTGTCTTAGGAAGAACTCTTCAACCTTCGGAAGTTCTCATACTTAGCTTCGGAAGCCTTTGAATGTAGCACCAAAATTTGACTAAGTGAAATGGTTTTGGTTGCACCAGCCTTCCTCATGATCCAACAAGTAGCAATTTTTTCAAATTTATGATAAGTTTGTATTAGTTCTAGAAAAATATCTAAAGTTAGTTAATTGTGGAAAATTTTTATATGATAACTAATATTTTAGATGATGTTACTATTAAACTTTTGAAAATTTTGAGTAATCATAGTTATTATATTAGAATTCTTAACTGAGGTGCTAAAAATTTAAAGAAATTTATTTTCTTTCTAACTTATAATTAATTTTTATAGGTTATTGTTGGAATTTAGGTGAGATTCATAGCCTCATTTTTATTATGAGTTTTGGGAGAAAAAGCATATTGTTTTATGTTTGATACAAGAAAATTAGACTTTTTGAGATAAACTGTCAAGTTGCCATAAGATACAACCATTATTCTGATGAAGAACCGTCTGATAATATTGGTAGCGCTACTTAGGAAAATATTTCCTGCACCAACAGGATGAGTGTTGTGATGCTATATTATCTGATTTCTATGATTTGTATTTGTGACAGTTATATTACCTATCATATAAGTAGGTTTGGTTGTAATCTTATTTATATTGCATCAATATGTTTTGTTTGGTTATTAAACCTATGTTTCTTACCAGCATTATGTTGACTATTTTGAGTATGCTTTTTCATGAGATCATCAGGCCTACCAACATTATGTTCTTATTTGATGTGTATTATGGCTGGGGTGAAATGGTGGGAAAAGTCTATGTAATCTAACTGTTAATCTGTACAATCTTAGCCTATCGGTGGATGCTCACTTCCATCGTATCTGAAGATGTAGCAGTTAGAATAAAATGTTTTGTAATAGGGTTATATTAAATTTTGTGTACTAACGTTAATGTAACCCGAACTGGTACTATTATATGTTAATGTATTATGTTTTTATGTGTTACTTGTAAATTTTCTGATCAATACATTCTGAACAAGCTAGTCACATCTAAAGCATTTCACGCTTCCGCTAGGATGTGACATGTTGGTATCAAAGCCATTGGTTATATAGAATTAGGTATTATTAGTAAATACCTACACTATAACCATAAGCTCATAGACTAACTAATATTCAAAGTGATATTGTTTTCCTTGCTCACAAGTTGATTAATCATCAAAGTGATATGTTTCCTTTATGTGATTATATTCATAAGGTAAGTATTAAACTTGAAATCTGTATGATTAATACATGCAAATTTATGAATTCTATATTACTTACCTAAATTAAATTTGTAAGAATTTTGCAGCATGAGTTCTGATAAAACTAATAGTAGCAATAATGAAACTGATTATTCGGGTCATAGAGAGACAACACCTGAGATAGAACCATCAATCAAATAGAAAACCCACAATCCTAGACCAAGATCCAAACTTAACCAAAGTTTTATGTACAACGTGCACCAGTCACTATAGGAGGATATACAATCTAGACTCCTAGAAAGAGAGTACGTCATAAGAAACCCTTAACAGATGATGTGACATCCGTCACTATCAGGTCCGTCAATTGACTCGAATCTCGGTAATTCTTTCCGTACATTTATTATTTTGCGTAATTAATTCGTTTTTAAATCGAAATTCTTCGTATATCCGTTTCGTGTGAACCCTAGTATTATAATAATCTCAAATGTGACAAATATTATACAAATGATAATTAATAATATTTATTTATTATTAGTGTAATTAATACTATATTGTGATTATTATTAATTATAATACTAATATTATTACTATTATTATAATTAAAGTCCAGGGTTAATGTGTAATTTAACTAAACTCAAGGGAATAATTAATTTAAAGTTGAGGACCAAAGTGCAAATAACAAAAATATATATACATACGTGCACAAGAACTCGGAACCATTCACGAACCCTACTGCCACCGATTAACCATCACCGTACGCCACCGAAACAGCCTCCATTCGCCACTGTTAACTGTCGTCAGTTGCCGTCATCTCGTCGTTCCGTCGTTTCGCAGCTAACCGATCGTAACGCACCTCGTTTTGTTTCGTTTCGCAAGGTTCAGTTTCGTTTTGGGTTCGGGTTCGGTATTGCGTATGTATAGATATATATATGATTGTGTGAGTGTGTTCCCGTATATTATGCAGCGTGGATGTGTATATATGAATTTCGGTGTATGTATATGTATGCATCTCATTATGTTTGTGTATGTGTAGTACCGTGTATGTGTATGTTTGTGTGTGTTGTGTATGCGTGGCGGTGGGTATATGTATATGTATTTGTGTATGTCGCGTGTATATATATGTGCATACATGTGTGTCACGTGTGTATGTATATACATGTATGTGTGTGCACCGTTGGTGTATACATATATGCGTGTGTGTGCGGCAGTGTATATACATGTATATATAAATGTTGTATGTGTGCTGTCGTGTGTTTATATATGTATGTATGTACAACCACATATATATAGATGTATGTGTGCGTAGCCGCGTATGTATTATGTTGTATGTGTGCAGCCTTGTGTATATATATGTATGTGTGTCCTCATATATATATGTATGTGGGTGCAGCCTGTGTATATATATATGTTGTGTGTGCAGTGTGTGTGTGAGTGTGCATGCAGTGTGTGTTGCTCATGTATATGTATGTGATTATGTGTGTGTGTATATGTAAGGCCCACCTTTCTCAGGAAGCCTCACAGTTGGTCATTCACAGCAAAACATCGATTTAAAGCAATTCTTTTACTCATATATGTATAATATATATATTGCAGCGGAAAATACTGTAATTTCAACTCATTACAAAAAAAACATAAACATTGTCTCTAATCTTCAAAACTATTTAAAAGTCCTTTTAAAACAATTCTCCATCAGAGATGCCAGTCTTCTAGTACCAAGAAGCTTTAGTCCCACGCCTCTATTCCGTAGCTCTAACTCTTACCTGTCAACTGATATGCATACAAAAGTCAGCTTCGCTGAGTGAATTCTAGGTTTTCTTTGTAAATACTATTGTAAAGGTATTAGCTTTAGCAGTTGAAAATAGTTCTCGTCTATCAAGCATCAATACATACAGGCTATCACTTTATCGATACTTTATCATTACTTTTCATTTCTCGTTATTTATTACTCTTCTTTATCCGTCAATTCTCTGTCACAAGCGGTGCCTAGGCTCGCCTAGGACTTTACCGACACGCCAATTAAGGGCTTACAGTCGTACTCGATCGGGCCATTATTGTCATGCCAATTTAGGGCTTACAGACCTGCCTGTTCAGCATTACTTTATCCGGGTGAGGGCACAACAAATGCAACCCTCCTTTAGCTATTGCTTGCAAGTCTTTACTTTATCCCTTGCCTGCAGGACTTTACTTGCAAGACTTTACTTTATCCAGGTACACGTTATGGGCCACATAACCTTTCTTTACGTTTCACTTTCTTATTTAAGTTATATATATACATATATAATATAACACAACACATCTCGATGGCAATCCATCACTACAAGGTTATATCTCGATAAGGAAAACACGTCATCAATTCGTTAGAAAATCCCGTTTCCCATATAAGATAGTAAGTAAAACTTTACTCTAAAAGAACTGATTACAAAAAGTATATATCTTAGTAAGCATACCGCCTTAAAACATTTAAAGCATGTATAAAATAGGGGATCTAGAACTCACCTGAACTTGTCCAATAGCTTAATTCTAAGTCACTTAAGCTATAGCCTGAACACTCTAGCTACACGAAAGTTAATATGCAAAAACATTATTTTCTTCAGTTTCGCTACAGCGAAACTGCAGTTTCGCTGCCACTGCTAGTTTCGCTAGGCAGATTCGCTGCCTTGAGCGCCCAACTTTCGTTGGAATTCACTAGTCTCGCAAAGTCTATAGGTCAGTCTGGGTCTTAGCGAGATTACCGGCGAAACTATAGTTTCGCCCCAACGAAACTGTAGTTTTGCTGGAACTTCTCCTAGTCTCGCTGAACTAATGTACAGTTTCGCTGGTTAAATGCTTAAATTCCCTGGATCGGGGCCCAGTTTCGCTGGATGAACAGAAACTCAGATCCAGCCCATTTTTAACCCAAAATCTTAACTTTTTACGTCCAAATCCTTAGTTTACCTTCAATGAAACCAAATCTATGCTTTTTACACGTTTTCATACGTAAAAATTCGACCATTATGTGTTTCTTTAAACTTTTCAAAACCCCAAAACCCTAGAATCCGGGTTTGATCTACAGAAGGACTTAGAGGCCGATTCTTACCTCGTTTTGTTGCTCATTCCTGGTGTTTTGATGCTCCAATCCACCAGAACTTCAATCTTTCAATCCTTCAAGCTCCAAATCTTGAATTTCTTCACTTTCTCTCTCTACTTTCTCTCTCTACGAATTTGGTGGCTAGGGTTGTAATGTGATGGAATGGGACAGATTATGCATGTTTAAGGGCTGATTAGGGCCCTTAAACCACCAAGTCTAGCCCATTAAGGCTAATTTGATCCATAACCCACTAATTTACCCCTTTATTTCTTAAATAACCCTTAAAAGCCCATTATTATTAAATGGCTCGTTTCGGGAAATTTCGGGGCGTTACAAGTCTCCCCCCTTATTTAGGTTTCGTCCTCGAAACCTGACTCGTCATTAAACAGATCGGGGTATTGGCGTCTCATTTCCTCCTCGGATTCCCAGGTGGCATCCGACCCTTTTCGGTGTTTCCATTGCACCTTGACTTGGTTGACTACTTTATTTCTCAATTGTTTCTCCTTCCGATCCAGTATAGCCACTGGTTGTTCTACATAGTCAGCTTCTCGTCCACCTCGATGTCATCTAGAGGTACGACTACCTCATTTGGTGCTAAACATTTTCTTAAGTGCGACACATGAAAGGTAGGGTGAATCCCACTTAATTCTTCTGGAAGGTCTAGCCTGTAAGCTACATCCCCAACTCGTGCTAGTACCTCGAATGGTCCGATGAACCTGGGACTCAGTTTCCCCCTCTTCCTAAATCGGATGATTCCCTTCCATGGTGACACTTTCAGCATACCCTGTCGTCCACGCTGAACTCTATTGGTCTCCTTCTTCTTTCGGTGTATGACTTTGGTCTATCCTTGGCAGCCTTCATATACGCCTTGATTTTCTCCAACTTTTCCGTGGTGGCTTCCACAACTTCCAAGCTCCCTAGTTCCTTCTGACCGACATCACCCCAACAAATAGGAGTTCTGCACCGTCGACCATACAATAACTCATACGGGGGCATCTTAATACTGGCGTGGTAGCTGTTGTTATAGGAGAACTCTGCTAGTGGCAAGTGATCATCCCAGTTACCGCCAAATTCGATAACGCATGCCCGAAGCATATCCTCCAGGGTCTGGATCGTTCTCTCCGATTGCCCATCGGTCTGCGGGTGGTATGCGGTACTAACATGCAACCTCGCACCCGTCTCTTCATTGAACTTTTTCCAAAACTTGGAGGTGAACCGCGTATCCCTATCTAAAACAATCGATACGGGCATACCATGTCGCGCCACAATTTCTCAGGTAAATAGTTCAGCATGTTTTTCTGAACTAATTGCTTCATTGATTGGCAGGAAATGCGCACTTTTAGTCAGTCTATCAACGACCACCCATATCGCGTCACGGCCTTTTGTCGTGCGGGGTAGTTTGGTGATGAAGTCCATGGTAACATGTTCCCACTTCCACTCTGGCACTTCTAACAGCTGAACATAACCATAAGGTCTTTGGTGCTCAGCCTTCACCTGTAGGCACGTGAGACATTTGTTTACACACACAACCACGTCTCTTTTCATCCCAGGCCACCAATAATCTTTCTTCAAATCGTGGTACATCTTATTTGCGCCTGGATGTATTGAGTAGCGGGTCTTGTGTGCTTCATCCATAATCTTTTCCCGCAAGACACCATGCTTCGAAACCCATATCCTGCCATGGAAGGTCTTAACACCCAAGGTGTTCTCTATCAATTCATCCACTTTTCCCACCATCCTTTCCTTATTGATTTGCTGCTCTTTTAAAGCGTCCATTTGAGCTTCGCTTATCATCCTCATAACATCTGGGGTCACTACTAGTTGGCACGCCTTCACCCGGATCGGTTCATATCCTTCCTTTCGGCTCAGGGCATCGGCTACCACGTTCGCCTTACCCGGGTGATAATGGATTTCACAGTCGTAATCCTTTATCAACTCCAACCACCTCCTCTGTCTCATATTTAGGTCTTTCTGCTCAAAGAAATATTTCAGACTTTTGTGGTCGTTAAATAAGGCGCACTTAGTTCCATACAAATAGTGTCTCCAGATCTTCAATGCGAACACTACCGCGGCAAGTTCCAGATCGTGAACCGGGTAGTTAACCTCCGTGTCCTTTAGCTGTCTGGATGCGTAAGCTATAACCTTCCCTCTTTGGATCAACACACAGCCTAGCCCGCAGTAAGAAGCATCGGAGTATACCGTTAGGTCTTCATCTCCCTCCGGTAGGGTTAGTATAGGAGCTTTGGTTAATCTATCCTTCAATTCCTGGAACGCATCTTCCTGTTCCTTTCCCCAGTCGAACACCACGTTCTTCCTCGTTAACCTTGTTAACGGGGAAGCTATCTTCGAGAAATCTTTGATGAACCTTCTATAATAACCAGCTAATCCCAAGAAACTACGGATTTCGGATGGTCCTCGGGGAATTCCATTGCGTAACTGCTTCAACTTTCGCTGGATCAACCATTACCCCCTCGGAATTTATAACGTGCCCTAAAAACTATACCTCCCGTAGCCAGAAGGCACATTTAGAGAACTTCGCATATAGTTTCTCCCTTCGTAAAGTTTCTAACACCTCCTTGATATGACAAGCGTGATCTCCTTCGTTCTTTGAGTATATCAGGATATCGTCAATAATACTATCACCGATCTGGCCAGCATCGGGCGGCACACGCGGTTCATCAAGTCCATGAATGCCGCAGGAGCATTGGTTAGCCCGAAAGACATAACCAGAAACTCATAGTGGCCGTAGCGCGTTCGGAAGGCCGTCTTTGGGATATCTTGCTCTCTTACCTTCAGTTGGTGATATCCGGATCGGAGATCTATTCGGGAGAACCAACTTGCCCCTTGCAACTGATCAAACATATCATCTATCCGGGTAGAGGGTACCGATTCTTCACGGTCAGCTTATTCAACTCCCTGTAATCTATACACATCCTCATGCTGCCATCCTTCTTCTTCACAAACAGCACGGGAGCGCCCCATGGAGAGATGCTGGGCCTAATGAATCCTTTGTCAAGGAGTTCCTGCAGTTGTGACATGAGCTCATTCATCTCGAACGGAGCTAGGCGGTAGGGTGCTTTGGCAATGGGTTGGGCTCCTGACAGTAAGTCAATCTGAAACTCTATCTCTCTATCTGGTGGTACTCCGGGCAGATCCTCCGGGAATACGTCAGGAAAGTCCCGCACCACTGGTACATCGGGCAACTCTTTCGCTTTATCTTTAACATCCTCGACATACGCTAGATAAGCTCCGCACCCTCGCCTCATACATTTCTCCGCCTTGATCATGGAAATGATCCTTGGAACCTTACAATCGTTATCACCGTAGATCGTAACCAAACTACCATCTGGAGTCGTTAAGCGGATCATCTTCTGTTGGCATACTATGTTAGCATCGTGGGCAGCTAGCCAATCCATCCCTAATACGACATCGAAACCTCCTAAGGGCATAACAAACAATCGTGCGGGAAAGTAATGGCCTCCTAGTTTAATGTGGCAATCCTCTATCATCCTGACTATTCTAATGGACTTACCATCGGCTGTTTCTACTTCGAAGGCATCATCTATTTCCTTAGTTTGGACATCTAGTGTAGCACAGAAGGATACAGATACAAAACTCTTACTGGCACCACTATCAAATAATATGGAGGCGCAAACAACATTGACAAGGAACGTACCTGACACTACGTCCGGGTCCTTCCTTGCTCCTTCTTGTTCATGGTGAAAGCCCTTGCCTTGACCTTGGGCTTTCCATCATCCCCCTTGTCATCACCCCTGCTCGTTCCCGAGCTTCCTGGCTTAGCTTTCTTACAATCCCTGCTGTAGTGCCCTGACTCATGGCAGTTAAAGCACTCGTTTACTTCCGGGCACTCCCTAGCCATGTGACCCGTTTTCCCACACCGGTAGCACCCATGGATACCCAATCGGCACTCTCCGGGATGCCTCCTCCCACACTTCCCACAGTTCTTAACTTCCTCGACCCCCTTCACAACCAATTGTTTTGCATCCACCCTTGCTTTTTGTTCCCGGTTGGTGGCAACCACTTCCATATCTCTTCCCATTGTTAGTCCAGGCCTTCTTTGTCTCACCCACTATCACCGGCCTGCGATGATCGTACAACCTTCGACTGAGGTTCACCGCTGATCTAAAAGTACCAGGTCGGGCAGTGACCATGTCCCTACGAATGTCCAGAGGCAACCCTTGTATGTACCTCTTGATTCTCTTGGATTCGGGAGTCACCAAGTCAGGCACCAGGCGTGCCATTTCATTGAATTTTGTAGTGTACTCCTGGTGAGTCATATTTCCAGCCTCTAAACTCACAAACTCTTGCTCAATCTTGTCAAGCTCCCTTTCCGTATAGTACTCCTCTATCACCAACCTCTTCATCTTTGGCCATTTCATCCTCTCAATAGCCTCCTCTCCGTAAGACTCAGCAATGTTATCCCACCAACACAGTGCTAGATCCAAAAGGGAATGGGAAGCAAACTTCACCTTTTGGTTTTCACAGCACTCACTGATCTTCAGTACGGCCTCCATTTCTCTGACCAACGCTGGGCAGTGGCAGCGTTACTAGTACCATCGAACGTCGGGGGCTTACACCTCTGAAAATCCCCGTAGCTGCACCCCTTGCCCTCTCTTCCACCTCGGGACCGTCATGGTTACCCAGACGATCTCCCTCGTCGCTCAACTCCTCAGTCTTGACCGCTCCCTTCTTATCCACCTTCTCGGAAGCTGTACTCTCTTACTGTCGCCCTTAACCTGCTCCACAAATTCCGCAAGCAGAGCAGGCATCACTCCAGAGAGGACCTGGGGCACTTCTTGGGCAATAGCTTCCTTCACTGTCTCCTTCAGTTTTGCCTGGTCCGTAGTGAGCCCCTCGGCTCCCATTTCTAACTCAACCTCCTCCTCCTTAACCGGTTTCTTAGCCGGCTTCCTGGTTGACCCTTTTGTTGGCTTCACAGTTGCACTTGCAGTTTCCTTTGCCCTAGTCGGGGGCCTTCCCCTAGTGCTTCTCCGGGTGACCATTGTTGGAACTTCTTTCTTTGGTGCCATTCTTTCTACTTCCTATAAGATTCAAAATGTTAATATGGTCTTTCAAGGCAAGTTCAGTTCACGACAAGTTTTGTAAATTTTTAATAACAGTGGCCAGTTGTGATTAACTACTTACAGAACTCCTCGTGCCATAAACTTTCCTATCTTGAACCACACTAACACTAGAACCTACTATACCTATTCTATGCACGTATAAGTCACATAAATCCAGATAGGTGTCATAGATAACTTTATCATACTCTACCTCGGCTCTTACTTAAGTAAGAAGGCACTATCCCTCGGAATAATACCTACAACATACTTTGTTATCTCTTGGCATGGAGCTTCTTGGACTGGCATCCTTGACACTTGGTCCCATTATCTGTTTAAGTTTAGGTTTACAAAACAATTTCCCAAATCTTTTAAACATTGGCTCTGATACCAACTTGTAAGGCCCACCTTTCTCAGGGAAGCCTCACAGTTGGTCATTCACAGCAAAACATCGATTTAAAGCAATTCTTTTACTCATATATGTATAAATATATATATTGCAGTGGAAAATACTGTAATTTCAACTCATTACAAACAAAACATAAACATTGTCTCTAATCTTTGAAACTATTTAAAAGTCCTTTTAAAACAATTCTCCATCAGAGATGCCAGTCTTCTAGTACCAAGAAGCTTCAGTCCCATGCCTCTATTCCGTAGCTCTAACTCTTACCTGTCAACTGATATGCATACAAAAGTCAGCTTCGCTGAGTGAATTCTAGGTTTTCTTTGTAAATACTATTGTAAAGGTATTAGCTTTAGCAGTTGAAAATAGTTCTCGTCTATGAAGCATCAATACATACAGGCTATCACTTTATCGATACTTTATCATTACTTTTCATTTCTCGTTATTTATTACTCTTCTTCATCCGTCAATTCTCTGTCACAAGCGGTGCCTAGGCTCGCCTAGGACTTTACCGACACGCCAATTAAGGGCTTACAGTCGTACTCGATCGGGCCATTATTGTCATGCCAATTCAGGGCTTACAGACCTGCCTGTTCGAGCATTACTTTATCCGGGTGAGGGCACAACAAATGCAACCCTTCTTTAGCCATTGCTTGCAAGTCTTTACTTTATCCCTTGCCTGCAGGACTTTACTTGCAAGACTTTACTTTATCCAGGTACACGTTATGGGCCACATAACCTTTCTTTACATTTCACTTTCTTATTTAAGTTATATATATATAATATAACACAACACATCTCGAAGGCAATCCATCACTACAAGGTTATATCTCGATAAGGAGAACACGTCATCAATTCGTTAGAAAATCCCGTTTCCCATATAAGATAGTAAGTAAAACTTTACTCTAAAAGAACTGATTACAAAAAAGTATATATCTTAGTATGCATACCGCCCTAAAACATTTAAAGCATGTATAAAATAGGGGATCTAGAACTCACCTGAACTTGTCCAATAGCTTAAATTCTAAGTCACTTAAGCTATAGCCTGAACACTCTAGCTGCACGAAGTTAATATGCAAAAACGTTATTTTCTTCACAGTTTCGCCCATAGTTTCGCTACAGCGAAACTGCAGTTTTGCTGCCAGATTCGTTGGGCAGCACTTCTGCTAGTTTCGCTAGGCAGATTCGCTACCTTGAGCGCCCAACTTTCGTTGGAATTCCCTAGTCTCGCAAAGTCTATAGGTCAGTCTGGGTCTTAGCGAGATTACCGGCGAAACTATAGTTTCGCCCCAACGAAACTGTAGTTTTGCTGGAACTTCTCCTAGTCTCGCTGAACTAATGTACAGTTTCGCTGGTTAAATGCTTAAATTCGCTGGATCGGGGCCCAGTTTCGCTGGATGAACAGAAACTCAGATCCAGCCCATTTTTAACCCAAAATCTTAACTTTTTACGTCCAAATCCTTAGTTTACCTTCCATGAAACCAAATCTAAGCTTTTTACACATTTTCATACGTAAAAATTCGACCTTTATGTGTTTCTTTAAACTTTTCAAAACCCCAAACCCTAGAATCCGGGTTTGATCTACAGAAGGCCTTAGAGGCCGATTCTTACCTCGTTTTGTTGCTCTTTCCTTGTGTTTTGGTGCTCCAATCGACCAGAACTTCAATCTTTCAATCCTTCAAGCTCCAAATCTTGAATTTCTTCACTTTCTCTCTCTACTTTCTCTCTCTATGAATTTGGTGGCTAGGGTTGTAATGTGATAGAATGGGACAGATTATGCATGTTTAAGGGCTGATTAGGGCCCTTAAACCCACCAAGTCTAGCCCATTAAGGCTAATTTGATCCATAACCCACTAATTTACCCCTTTATTTCTTAAATTAACCCTTAAAGCCCATTATTATTAAATGGCTCGTTTCGGGAAATTTTGGGGCGTTACAGTATATATATGCTTCAGCATGTATATATATATATATATATATATATATATATATATATATATATATATATATATGACTGCGCATGTATATGTTGCGATGTATGGTGTATATGTGTGCGTGCTGCAGTGTGTGTTTATGTGTGTGTTTGCAGTGTGTGTAAATGTTGAGTGTGTATGTGATGTAGACTGTGTGGGTTAGTGTTGTTTTGTTGTATGATATTATTATTATTATATATATATATCTGTGTGTGTGTAAAAGGTGAATAATCGTGAGTGAATATGAACTAATTATATATAATATACTATATATATAAACTCTTGCACACCTTGTTTATTAAATAAATAATTGGAGTGTATATATATATAATATATATATATATATTATATATATATAAAACATCTTCTCAAGCAAGTCGCGCGTCGAACCCGAACCAACCCGAACCAACCGAATACATCTATTTTTGTCGAACACATTTTAGAGGCTTAATTATAACTAATTATAGGTGTTTGATCGTTCGTAGCTCTCATTCTTTGAAGGATTTGTTCAATTTATTTCATCACGTTCAAGGTGAGTTTCACGGCCTTTTTTTTTACTATGTTTTTCTTGGGGAAAAGCTTGCTCAAATGTTTTATTCTACGCTGTGTTATAAAAACTTGTGTGTGGTTTGGGCCATAGGATTGAGTTTTAGAGTTCTTACAAATATGCTATCTGTACTTGGACTTTATGTGGACTGGACTGTCATAGAGAGGTATTGTTAGTAGTAACGGGCTGACACCCCACCATTATTGGTTTGCTAGCTAAGACCAACTTGGCCTTGTGCGAGTCCTTGGGGAATATAATCCGGTTGTGGACATGGGCATGACTATGATTTGTATAAATTCTATGGCTACTGTGTTCTCTTACTGTCACACTCTCTTTTCTGTTTCACATTGATACACGGCATGTTTTGTGCTT
>CM044016.1:281025-343525 GCA_024085815.1 Flaveria linearis | reverse complement strand
GCAATACCTACTTTAATGTCCTAATTGTAACAAAATCTTAATTTTAGAGGTGTACCACCTGAAAATGAGGAACCAGTAAATGCCAACACAGAAGAACTCTGGAGGAGAGAAATTGCAGATCAACTCAAGAAGGGATGTTCTTATAAAACCTTCATGTCTTGCAGGCGACGAGAATTCGACGGGAAAGGAGGATCAATACAAGCCTTACGCTGGCTTGAAGAGATGAAATCTGTGCTAGAAATTACCAATTGTACTGATAACCACAAAACCTTGTTTGCTTCACATTCTATGAAAGGTGAGGCACAATCTTGTTGGAAATGGAGGCACAAACTAAAGAAAGACATGTGGTGAACGGGTATAGCTGGGAAGAATTTAAGAATCTAGTAATTGAAAATATTGTCCTTCCAATGAGATAGAGAAAATAGAAACACAATTCTTGACACTAGAAATGAAGATGCAGCACACAGGGAATATACTGACAGGTATAACGAACTATGTAGGTTAGTGCCACACTTAGTAACTACAGAACCAAAAGAATAGGCAGATATATTTGGGGTTTAGTACCACAGCTAAGAGGAATGGTCAAATCTGCAATGCCTAAAAACTTTTTCAGGAAGCAGTAGCACTAGCAGATAGTTTGACTGAAAATGATCAGAAATGGTTCCTTGACCAATGCAAGAATAGGAAATTAGAGGAAATGGAATGGCAGCACTTCGGAGAAAGACCCGGAGGAAATCGGCAGAGGAGAATAACCAGACACCCGGTGAGAAATTTCTTAGGAGCGGCACAAGAAAGAAGACCTCAAACAAAAGGACAACCATGGTGAAAAAATTTTAAGAAATACCATCACGGTAAGTGCATGATAACAATTTGTTATAATTGCAAGATGAAAGGACATATATCTCGAGACTGTAAGGGACCTACAAACCCTAACCATTCTCCTATCAATGTGGGAATGAAAATAATCTTCGCAATGAATGTCCGGAGTTAAAGAAGAAAATTCCCACAGACAACCCGCATGGTAGAGCTTTTGTGCTGCAAACTGAGAAGCAAGACAAGAATCAGAAGTAGTAACGGGTACGTTTCCTATTAATAACTAACACACAACTGTGTAATTTGATACGGAAGCTACATATAGTTTTGTCTCGCATGCGTTTAAGTCTTTGCTTAACCTAACCTCAGAAAAGTTGAAAAATAAATTTATGATTGAATTAGCTGATGGAAAAATAATTGAGGCTAGTGAAGTTATTCCTAATTGCACTTTGATTTTGGATGATCACTGTTTTAATATTGATTTGATTCCTATTGAATTAGGAGGTTTTGATGGTGTTGTGGGTATGGATTGGTTATGTAAAAATCAAGCTGAAATTATTTGTGAAAAAGAATGATTAAAATCCCTACCAATAAGAATAATACAATTCTTACCATATATGGTGAACAACCTAAAGGTACTGTAAAGATAATTCATGTAAGAGAGCACAAAATATTTGAGAAATAAATGTTCAGTATTTCTAGCACATATAGTAGATACAAAATTAGACATGAAAAACTTAAAAGATGTTCCAATCATTAGAGAATATCCAGAGGTATTTCCTGATGAATTACCAGGATTGCCACCCTCTCGTCAGGTAGAATTCAAAATCAAGTTATTACCAGGAACTACCCCTATAGCCAAATATCCATATTCTTTAGCTCCAACAGAGATGAAGGAACTAATGAGCCAACTTCAAGAACCGTTAGATAAGGGTTTAATACATCCTAGTGTATCTCCATGGGGAGCACCAGTTTTATTTGTTAAGAAAAAGGATGGAACATTTAGAATGTGCATTGATTATCGAGAACTCAATAAGGTAACCATAAAGAATATGTATCCTCTCCCTAGGATCGATGATTTATTGATTGTTTACAAGGATCTAGTTATTTTTTTCAAAATAGACTTAAGATCTGGATATCATCAATTAAGAGTACAGGAGGAAGATATTCCCAAAACTGCATTCAGAACACGTTATGGGCACTATGAATTTCTTGTAATGCCATTTGGGTTAACAAATGCTCCTGCAGTATTCATGGACTTAATAAATAGAGTTTGCAAGCCATATTTAGAAAAATTTGTCATAGTCTTTATAGATGACATTTCAATCTATTCTAAGAATAAAGAGGAAAATGAGAAACACTTAAGGTTAACTTTAGAATTACTTCGGAAAGAATAATTGTACGCCAAATTTTCAAAATGTGAATTTTGGAAAAGAGAAGTACAATTTCTAGGACAATTAGTTAACAAAAAAGGAGTACAAGTTGACCCAGCAAAAATTAAAGCAGTTAAGAAATGGGAAATTCCAAAAACACCAACCGAAGTACGACAATTCTTAGGTTTGGCAGGATATTACAAAAGATTTGTAGAAAATTTCTCACTAATAGCTCAACCTTTATCAGAATTAACCCAGAAAGATAGGATGTATGTGTGGGGAGAAAACAAAACCAGGCATTTGAACTCTTAAAAGAAAAGTTATGTAGTGCTCCTATCTTAGCACTTCCAGAAGGAACAGACAATTTTGTAGTATATTGTGATGCATCACGTCAAGGTTTGGATGTGTTTTAATGCAAAGGAACAAAGTAATTGCATATGCATCTAGGCAACTCAGAGGTAGTGAAAGAATTATACTACACTTGATTTAGAATTAGGAGTAGTAGTGTTTGCACTAAAAATTTAGAGACATTACTTGTATGGAATTAAGTGTATAATTTATATGGATCATAAAAGTTTACAACATATATTTGATCAGAAGATGTTGAATATGAGACAAAGAAGATAGGTAAAGTTATTAAGTGATTATGATTATGAAAACAAATATCACCCAAGAAAAGCAAATGTAATAGTTGATGCTTTAAGTAGAAAGGAAAGAACTAAGCCATTACGGGTTCGTGCTTTGAGAATGGAAATACATTCAGATTTGTTAGGTCAAATCCAGGCAGCACAACAAAAAGATGACTTAAAAGAATTATGGGACAAAGAAAGCAACTGGAAGCAAATCAAGATGGAATCTTGAGATTTTAAGAAAGAATTTGGATCCCTAACAACAACATGTTAAGAGAAATCATCTTAAAGGAAGCACACAAGTCTAGATATTCAGTACATCCAGGAAATAATAAAACGTACAAGGATTTGAAAAGACAATATTGGTGGCCAGGTATGAAAAGATCTGTTGCTGAATTTGTAGAAAGATATGATGTTTGTTCAAGAGTTAAAGCTAAATATCAGAAACCTTCAGGATATTTACAACAACCAGAAATTCCAGAATGGAGATGAGATCAGATCACAATGGAGTTTGTAACTAAATTGCCTAGAACCACAAATGGATATGACATAATATGGGTTATAGTAGACAGACTGACTATGTCAGGTCACTTCCTACCAATAAGAGAAGATTATAAGATGGAAAAGTTAGCAAAAATTTACATGAAAGAAATTGTGTCTAGACATGGAATACCTATATCAATAATATCTGACAGAGATAGTAGGTTTTCTTCAAGATTCTGGCAGACATTACAAAAAGCCTTAGGAACTCAAGTAAATATGAGTATAGCTTATCATCCACAAACAGACAGACAAAGTGAAAGAACCATACCAACACTAGAAGATATGCTAAGAACTTGTGCAATAGATATTGGTGGTAACTGGGATTCACACTTACCATTAATTGAATTTTCATATAATAACATTTATCACTCTTGTATTGAAATAGCTCCGTTTGAAGCTCTATACGGATGGAAGGGTAGGTCACCTCTATGTTGGAATGAGGTAGGGGATAGATAACTCATAGGTCCAGAACTTATTTAGGAAACAACTTATAAGATTAATGAAATTAAGGATACATTAAAAGTAGCACGTGATAGGCAAAAGAGTTATGCTGATAAGAGATAAAGCCTTTAGAGTTTCAAGTAGGAGATAAGGTATATCTAAAGGTATCACCATCTAAAGGAATTATCCGATTCGGAAAGAGAAGTTAGTTAAACCCTAGATATGTTGGTCCTTTTGAGGTTATAGAAAGAATTGGTCCTGTAGCTTACAAGTTAGACTTACCACAAGAACTAAGTGAGATACACAACACATTTCATGTGTCTAGTTTCAAGAAATGTTTAATAGATGAAAAATTAAGGGTTCCAATCCAAGAAATCAAAATAGATAAAAAAAAAACTTCACTTTGTAGAAGAACCAGTAGCTATTATTGATAGGGAAGTAAAAAGTTTGAAAAGAAGTAAGATCCTAATAGTGAAAGTGAAGTGGAATTCAAAAAGATGAGCTGAATTTACGTGGGAACGTGAAGATGAAATCAAGAAAAAGTATCCCTATCTATTTCAAGAATAAAAGATCAGGCCTTATACAAAATTCTCTCATTAAGAAGATAATGACTATCAAAGGAATTTCGGGATGAAATTTTTTTTACGGGGGGAGAATGTTACAACCCTAAAAACTCCAGGTTAGAAAATATTTAAAATTATCATTATTTACTATTACTATGCCTTATATATGTACATCAATTGGATAAGTAATTTGTAGGTATGTATGCTATGCATGCATGCATTATTTACGTACGCATGCATGTATATATTTAAATAAACCCTTACCATATATACATTATTGATCATTTCACATAAACTCTTCATATTGTAAAATGATTTCATAATTTTAAGTATGTTATTATGCAAGCATGTATTTTATTTATGCATGTATATATTTACATCTATAAATCACGATGTACACACACACACATATAAATATATATATATATATATATATATATATATATAGGGGAGGGATCAAATGAAACCATGTTTATAATTGAAAACCGTGAAAACCACTACTATCCAATCACATAATTTATAATTGATTTAATTTTTTAATTGTTTAAAGTATATTTGAGTAAAGTTTAACCTTATTTTTTGAGTCATTGTTTTTTTTTAATTTAAACTCCAAGGTTGACGAGGATAACGAATCGAGTTACGTATACGTAACTTGTATGAGTAAAATGTACGTAACTTTAGTTGTACACTTGGTAACACGTACTTACATACACATAACCCTTACATATATGTAACTCTTAGTTATACACTTTGTAATACGTACGTACATATATGTAACCCCTAGTTTTCACGGTTTTTAATTATAAACATGGTTTTCATTTGATCCCTCCCCTATATATATATATATATATATATATATATACACATGAACTAAGTTTAAACACCATCAAACATTACTAAACAAGAATATATCTAAAAACTTTGTATCAAAACTGAAACCAAACAAATCTTAACACCTACACACTAACTAAAACACTACATTAATCCTTGTATCGGTTCATAAGAAATGTTAAGTAACCTGATTATTAAACTAAACCATTTGTTAAACAGAGATTAGTAACTTAATACATCATTAATACACCAAACCGCCACCTAGCCATCCCTTGACACCAATCTTTCTCCAAAACCACCACCATGCACCGTTAACACCAAGCTATCTTGAAAGCTTGACACCTCTCCATCTAATTGCTTACTAACTGTCACACCCCAACCTTAACGGCGGAAACGTTGAGATGTGAGGGTTACGATTGTTCATGCCACACAACGCTATTTAAAATGACAATATTATTATATTCCAAGGTTCAATACAAACAATAAGATTATAACATAAGCTCAAGTAATCATAAATACAAAAATTTCATAATGTCATGTGACCATATAAGTCTTTTTATTATTCTAGGTCCAATCCAAGATGTAAGCCTTCAAAGCATGCTAAGCAGATTTAATTCCTGAAATATTAAAAAAATAAAAGGTTAACATAAAGTTGATGACCTTTCCATAGTTTTCATGCAATAAGTATATAAAAGATGGAAATTCAAGTCATAAGTTAGTGAATAAAGTAACTAGGGATGTTATAAACACATGTAACAATCAAACTTTGACAGTTTACAAGATTCCACGTTTACAAGTTTATACGATTAGCTAAGTGTACTTGGTCCCCATAGTGCTCAGGAATACGATACTAGGGCCACCAAATAGGCTTGTCAGGCCCATAGATCTATGACGTCGCCAGGCTAGCAATAGTTAATGATTGTACATATAAACACCATAACATGGTAATCATAAAAGTTCAACCAACTACAACTTAATACGATGAATTGCCAAGATGTTTACAAATCTCAAATAAGTTTACAAGTGCAACGCTAATAAGTTTAAGAATGTTTCACCCCAAAGTGTGAAAATATGAAAAAGGGGTATGGAAAAACTCACATGGAAAATAAGTATAAGAATGATGATTTATAAGAAAAATAATAGGCGTCGTTACAACATAAATCGTCACAAGACACCTAAATATAAATATTTATAAGATTTAAATATTTATAAGATTTAAGTTTAATTATAATAAGTTGACATTTTAACTAGAATTAGGGTTTTAGGTGGAATTTGGGGATTTTTGTAAGTACGTTAAATATTTTAATAAAGAAATTTACCACTTATTTATTTTAATGGAGAAAATAAAATTAAACCATTTGTAACAACTAATAAAGTTTAAATATAAATTTAAATAAACATTTTAAAATAATCATGATTTTAAAAGGTAACGTTTGGACCAATACTAAATTATTATTTATTATTGAAATCCATTTTATTAGGATTAAACCAAGAATAACCTTTGTTAAAAGGTTTTAAAAAGTTATTTAATTATTTAAATTTAACAAAAATACAAAAAAAAACATTTTGTGTCTTTAAAAGTATTTAAAGTTTACAAAACCATTTCTATATTTATTAAAAATTTTCTATAATTAAATTGAGGCTGAAAAAGCCTTTAAAAAATATATGACGTTGCCCGGGTTTGAACCCGGGACCTCAAGGTGGAAAGGTGAGTGCTTAACCAGTGAACCAGGGTCATGGCCTTGGTTTAACTTGGTTTCAACAACTTTTAAACACAAGCAGCAATCCATCCCCAATCCATATGAACCCTAGAACGGTTTTTGATCCAATTGAACACCAGATCAATGCTGTTAACGATTAAAATCATGGGGCTTTTGTTCCTCTTGTAAAAACGAGTAGGTAGAAGTGTTTAATTACCCGATTGGAAACCAAATTGACAAGAACAGATGAAGGGGGACGCGACTGAAGCTTGAACTTGTTTAATGTGGAATTGTTGTTTTTAATCAAATTATCTTCGGGTGAAGCTTTGGGTGAAGTTCTGGTTCTAAACCCTCAATTAGTTGATGTTTAGGACATTCGGATGGTGGTGAACTCTCGGTTGCAGATCGCGTTAGAAGTGCGGATCGAATTTGATGTTTGTTTGTTTTTCAGGTGAAATTGGAATTGAGGATAGGTCAAGGATAGTTAAATGATTGTTTACGTTTGATTAATTTGATTATTATTGAGGTTTAATTGTCGAACGGTTAAAGAGCTGATGTCTAGCGGTTACCAAGCTCAATCGACACCCATAGCCGACTTAAACTCGAATTAATGTGCACATAAAGGTTTGAAACGTTTCCCTGCAGTGATAAGCACCTTTTGGACTCTAAGCCGAGTTCGATTTGACCGCTTTTAGTCTCGCCGGCGCCGCGCCGGGCTTTGCCGGCCGGCGGCCGGAAATACGGGGAAGAGAAGGAAAAAAATTGGGTTTTAATTATTTACGATTTGGTCCCTGTAGTTTATGTGTTTGCAAAACTTAAATTTTGAGTTTTTAATTAAATTTACAGTTTGGTCCCTAAGGTTTTAAGATGTTATTATTTTATGCTCAAAATACTTTATTACAAGTTTTACAATAATAAAACTTTTATTGTTTTTATTTATTTACAAGATTACCTATAGTATGATTATTATTATTATCATTTACATTATTATTATTATTATTATTATTATTATTATTATTATTATTATTATTATTATTATTATTATTATTATTATTATTATTATTATTATTATTATTATTATTATTATTATTATTATTATTATTATAGCTTCACAAATGAATCCTCGTGATTGTATTATCATCAAACGAACTCTTACAAGAGATAACGACCATTAACAAAACTTAACTGAAAAATATGTTAGGTTACAGTCTCCCCAATTTTTAAGAATTTCGTCCCGAAATTAAGAATGAAACTAAAACGAACAGGAGACTTATGATGAAAGATAAGTGTACTAACGGACTGTGATTGGCATTTGATTATTGGTGGGATGTTTCGCTTTGAGAATTATGGAATTTTACAGGGTTCTTTACACCATGCATGCAAATTTGAATTCTTCCAGTGGAATGCGAAAGTTATCATTGACAATCTACTCTTTGAGATTTGACACATGACACGTTGGAAAACGATGATGAGTTTCAAATATTTAGAATGAAATTATGTAATAAGGTGATGTCTTGAAGCCATTGAAAAGTCTCGAAAAAGAAAGGAGATTCTATTTCTTCTTCCAAGCCCTTCCTCTGTGGACCTAGGAGAAAGGGGCTCGGCGTGCTGTTTTACCTAGTGGGCGTACTGTATGAAAGTTTGACCGATGGAATTTAAGAATCACAAGTGCCACTATATATAATGACATAAGCTTAACGCATATCTTGTGAATATGTATTGCTCCTTCAGTCAAACCGTCAGATTAAGTTTGATACGATATGCTGAGATTTTGACCTGGGTTCCCAAAGATTATTAGAGACATTGCTAATTACAGAAAGTGAATCGATCATCAGAATTAACGATCGACACACCACGATGACCGACTATTTGAGGTAGGTACGAGTTAATTTCTCGACTAGTTATCTCACATGAGTCAATATGAAATGTGGGAAACTAGTCAATCGGTCAATAATGCACCAATGACATCAAGAAATATAAGGCAATTTGAACATATACCAAGCTATGTCCCCTTTTCCATTATGCCAAACCATGAATACTAATCGCGGAAATTCATAATCCTTTTTGCCCACATCGGAATGAATGTAATAACAAGTCTTGTAGTCGCAATCCAGATAGAGGTTTAGAGATTTTCGAGATTAGGTGTTCAAAGATTATCCAAAATAATAGGAATTGCATTCTAATTATGGGTAAAGAATGAAACATAGATGTCGTTCATGATCGGACTGGAATTTAAATAATTCAGAATATCGACGATAAAGACAATCACAAATAGCTTCCCAAGTACGGCTTGCACACGAGGTTCATCAAACCCATGAACATAACCGTACATTGGTATAACTAGAAAGGCATGACATCGATTTATAATGACTTTATCTTGTACAAAGAATGGTTTTAGAAGTGTTATCATCGTACAATTGAGTGTTGATGATAACCCGAAGAAAAATTGATAAGTAAAAAGGTTCCATAAAGCTAGATAAAAGAGTGAGAAGAGAAATCAATTTAAAATTTAAATGTTACTAGCTTGGAACTAGGGTTACCCTAAGATGACAAAGACCTCTTTTGAGTTCAGGAATCATGCTTTAGCTTGATTGCTGGAACACTATCATCGATAAATCAGATAATGGTATTCACCCTTCAAGTTATTACATGTTTTCTTGTCAATTGAAGTCTTAAAACCTTGGTAAGTTTAGATCAAGGAATGGAATAGTCATCAAGGTGTGGATATCACTCCTAGCTTGGTGGTGTATTCCTAAAGTTTGGTTCTTAACTACCAAGCGAGAGCTTGATCCTAACGCATTGTAGGATCCACAAGAATGAAATTAGGTAACTTACCATTAGGGTAAGGATAATCACTCCTATCTTAACGGTGAAGTTTTACGGTAACAAAATATAGCAAAATGAAAAGCTTCATCAAAGTACAGAATTCACTCCTACTTTGATGAGGTCATTTCATTTGGGGAAAATACCATCCATAAAATTTTTAAACGGTGAAATTTTCATCAAGGTATGGATTTCACGCCTATGTTGATGATTGAATTTCATAATAACAAGAAAACAATGGAGAATTTACTTTTGTCACCAAAGTACGGGATTCAATCCTATTTTGGTGAGGTCATTTTGTTCGTGAAATACGAGTTCCAAAGGAAAATGATTGAAATCTGTCCTCAAGACAAGGAAATCACCCCGATCCAGATGATGAAATTTCTTAAAACATCCAATAGAATAATTGAAAAAAACATCATCGAGTTATGAAATTCACTACTATTTTAAGGAGGTACTTTCATTGATAAAATACAAATTCACAAGAACAAGAAGAAAAAATGGTCTTCAAGGTAAGGAATTCACTCCTGTCTTGATGATGAAATTTCTTAAGAACAATAGTGACGAATGTAAAATCATCACCAAAGTAGCGGATTCACCCCTGGTTTGATGAGATAAGTTCATTTAGGAGGCATGAGTGTCCTTAGTCATAATTTGACTTGCAGACTCTTGCATTGCCTACGGTTAAAAGATTTTACAAAGCTCGACTTAGCAAGCGAAGAGAATATCAGTTAGAAATTCAGAAACTTAAAATTACGTCAATGTAACATTAAAAGAAAAGAAAATCATGCTTTCTAGGATTAGGGTTAAAGTTCAGGATAACATAGTTAATTGTGATAAGTTCTCAAATCTTGAATGGTTTAAATCAGGAAAACAAGATCGATGACGGAAATGATTCAATATAACAATGAGATGTAAATGTTCGGTTTGAAATAAAAGGGAAATGCGTTGACTTCTCAAAGTGTTACGTCAACCACAACTTTAATTAAGACACGCGTACCTATAAGCGTACACTCATCTCATAAGTTTCAGGTCAGATAAACGGATCCAACGGTCGAATCGGATTAATGTGTATACCTTGCCTAGACAAAGTACTCCGAGATGCAGGTATATTCCACCTTTCAGCATTGCATGACTTCATTTGTGGGACACACTTTAAGGAGGCTTGGAAACTATAAGTAATAATTTAAAGTTTTGAAAACTATTCAGTTTAGACGTCCAATATCTTTGGATATATTAAGATCCATGTACATGTTGGTCAAGGTACAAAGATAGTTACATGAGGCACACAACGTATAACAATGTTTAAACATAGGAATTGAGGAGTAAAACGAGTTCAATATCAACAGGAACATTCTGTAAGATAGGAATGAGAAGATATTAGAGTTTTGGTGATAAACCAGTCCAAGGAATCAAAGATTTTTGATATTTTAAATATAACACCGGATGGTTCCATTTGGTAACGCATTACCATTTGGAAACGTTGACACGTCAAGTTAAATTGACCTATTTGCCTTAGAAACTTGTGTATGTTGACCATAATTTATCACTCTCCCAGAAATCCCCAGGTAAGCATAACTGGTCTCGCAATGAGATTTATACGATATGCTTGCCTTAGCTGAAGGCCTTTTGCAGGGAAATCCAGAATACAGGTGTCTATGTGTGACACAATATTTCCTAGGTTCTTGGAATCCAAACCTTAATGAGATTCTCATAGATTAGACATAAAGTCTAAAGATTTAAACCTTCGATATAACGCATACGATTCCACATGTCCTCGAGAATAAGTTTAAGAAGTTTCACACGTGTGGGAGAATTAAAGAATTAAGGATAAGTTTGGGGAGACAATTAACCAAGTCTATTGTGACATCCGGTAATTTTCCGTTAACAAACTCCGTTAGTTCCGTTAAGTTTTGCATACACGTGTCGTAAGCACACACTAGTTGTCGTTTAACGTTGGTGACTTAAAAATAATTATAATGTTAATTTAATAATAATGTAGTTGATAAGATGATTATTATTTTATGTTTATGTTTTTACGCGATTTAAAGACTATTCGGGAATTTTATCGCGTAACGCGGAAACGCGTGTGTTAATTCGTATGTTGCGTGTTTTATAAATATAAAATATATAATTGTTATTACTAGTTTATATATTTGTTAGATGGTTAAAAACACTTTTAAAAAGAAGTTAAAAGCTGAATTTTTTATAAAATACAAGTTAAAAGGGTTAAAGGTGTAAATGTGACTAATTAAATTAAACAAAAAAATAAACCCTAGCCCCCACTCCCTCAAGATCGCGACCTGCAGCCCCATCCCTCTCCCCTTTGCGAAATTAGCCAAGAACAAGTGCATTCCATTCGATTTGATCAGTTGCAAGTGTTACAACACGTCAGAAACATCAATTGCAAGCCATTACAAGCGTAAAGGTTAGATTTTTATGGGTTTTTCATGTGTTCTTGATAAAACCGAAACATGGGCTGCGAAATTGGGTCTCATGGTGCTGAAATCTTGATGTTTATTTATGTTAACATGTTAGTTGGATTGATTACATGTTGTTTAACGTTGATTATGCATGAATTGTATGTTTTTAGTGGATTGATCATGAACTTTGATTATAGGCAACCCTAATTCGAAATTGATGATGATAACATGGAATTGATGATTGTTAGATGATTATATGATGTTAGTTAGGTTGTATGAATGTTGAATGATGTTGATTTTGCAAGAAATCTAGGGTTTTGATCATTTAGTTCATACATTGCCATAAGAGGAAACTTTTTGTTCTTGGAATTCATGATTTGATGATTCTAAGATGTTAGATGTAATGCTTAGATGTTAGTTTAATTGAATTGTGCAAGAAAATCCATGAAATTGTGATGTTGATCATGACTTACTAAAAGTAGAAACTTTTATGTGTATGATGTTGGGAATTTGGATGTTTTGGAGGTGATTAGCATGTTAGGATGAATTCTATGAACTTGATTTGGTATATAATAGTTGAAATTATGGTTGAATTGGATGCTAAATTACTTTTGGGTATTACTTTCCCAAAAGGGAAACTTTATTTTGGATAATCATTGAATATTGAGAATTGGACTTATTCATGGCTTTAGAATCATGCTAGAATGATTGTTATGGATGTCTAAAGTGGTAGAATCTGTTAATTGGGTTGTATGGAATGTTTATTTGGTTATTGGTGAATTATGCACTTTGACGGTCATGTATGGTTTGGTATGTTGATTAGTAACTAGGACATCATGTTTGGGACTGGAATTGAGCATATTGATGTATGTTGCATGTATTGGCATCTTGTATGTGTTGTGGATAGTATGGATGACTTTTTGATAAATTATCTGTTTTGACCCGTATGTGCTAAATCATGGCTATAGGTCATCTAAGTAGGTTATGCATGATCTGACCTGTTAGATAATACACTAGTTATGTTATGAACACACTGAGTATGCTAGATGCTAAGAATTTACATAACTTGTATGATATGTGCATAGTATGATGATTTAAGCAATGTATTGGGAATGTAGCATCAAATGTGATTCATTGGAATGTTAACCATGTATGCTATATGCTTATATATGTTTAAATGGTTTACAACACAATGCCCCACTGTTTTACTTAATCTCTTTTGGGGGAGATAGCATACTGGTAACTTTACAACGCTTTTTATATTTAAGATGTGTACGATATTAATATAGTGTTGTTTACTACGATAAAGTCCTCACACTTTCGAATTGTTAATATTGGATAGCGGGGAAACTTGGGTAGTACTACTGGGTCTGACGAGCCCCAACTGTGTGACTCGAGGTCAACCGGGTGCAATTTGTCCTATGATTATTCGTCACGATATGGTGAAGTCGTGACGGGAGGCAAACATAACACAGTCAGCTTCAATTGCAAATCACTATGTATTAATATCAATTTGTTAATGGACTAGCTAGCTATTACAATGCACATGCTTATTTATACACTATTGATAAACTGTTATGTTTATACGCAAACTCTTAAACTCACCAACCATGTGTTGAGTTTTAATATGCTATTCTCAAGTCGTTAATCTGGATTGCTGATAGGAGCACTACACGAGTCAGCATGCATTTTAGAGATTTAAACTTCAAACATAATTACTTGTCTTTTATTTATGGTTTAAAATACTTGGTTGGCACTGGTTTTGCCATATGGTACTTTCACATGTTTTGGGTTGTTTTATTTACTTTACGCTTCCGCATGACTTTTAAAGTTTGAACTCTGGTTTAGGTTACGTTAAAGCAGCATATAGAGTCGTTCCGAGTAACTATTGACTGTGATCCTGGTTTGTTCACACGCCTCGCGGTAAAACTCCTCACGTGGATTTTGAGGGTGTGACATCTATTTAATTGTAAGGCACATGTACCTAAAGGCATCATGTTGCACAAAAAGGCATTCCTAGATAGATAGCATCATGTGACATGCAGCAATATGTATACACAAGATTATAAAGATGTTTCTGTGAGGTTCATGCATAAACTATAGTCGAGGTCACCATTTCTAATAACATAAATCTCTATAGTTATGGGCTCTGATACCAATCTATCACACCCCAACCTTAACGGCGGAAACGTTAAGATGTGAGGGTTACGATTGTTCATGCAACACAACACTATTTAAAATGACAATATTATTATATTCCAAGGTTCCATACAAACAATAAGATTATAACATAAGCTCAAGTAATCACAAATACAAAAATTTCATAACGTCATGTGACCATATAAGTCTTTTTATTATTCTAGGTCCAATCATAGATGTAAGTCATCAAAGCATGCTAAGCACATTTAATTCCTGAAACATGTTAAAAAAATAAAAGGTCAACATAAAGTTGGTGAGCTTTCCATAGTTTTCATACAATAAGTATATAAAAGATGGTAATTCAAGTCATAAGTTAGTGAATAAAGTAATTAGGGATGTTATGAACAGATGTAACAATCAAACCTTGACAGTTTACAAAATTCCATATTTACAAGTTTATACGATTAGCTAAGTGTACTTGGTCCCCATAGTGCTCAGGAATACGACACTAGGGCCACCAAATAGGCTTGTCAGGCCCATAGAGCTATGACGTCACCAGGCTAGCAATAGTTAATGATTGTACATATAAACGCCATAACATGGTAATCATAAAAGTTTAACTAACCACAACTTAATATGATGAATTGCCAAGATGTTTACAAGTCTCAAATAAGTTTACAAGTGCAACGATAATAAGTTTAACATGTTTCACCCCAAAGTGTGAAAATATGAAAAAGGGGTATGGAAAAACTCACATGGAAAATAAGTAAAAGAATGATGATTTATAAGAATAATAATAGACGTCATTCCAACGTAAATCGTCACAAGACACCTAAATATAAATATTTACAAGATTGAAATTTAATTATAATAAGTTTGACGTTTTAACGAGAACTAGAGTTTTAGGTGGAATTTAGGGATTTTTGTAAGTACGTTCAATATTTTAATAAAGAAATTTACCACATATGTATTTTAATGGAGAAAATAAAATTAAACCATTTGTAATAACTAATAAAGTTTAAATAAACATTTTAAAAATAATCATGATTTTAAAAGGTAACGTTTGGACCAATACCAATTTATTATTTATTATTTAAAATCCATTTTATTAGGATTAAACCAAGAATAACCTTTGTTAAAAGGTTTTAAAAGTTATTTAATTATTTAAATTTAATAAAAATAAAAAATTATTTGGTGCCTTTAAAATATTTAAAGTTTACAAAAACCATTTCTATATTTATTAAAAAAATTCTATAATTAAATTGAGGCTGAAAAAGCCTTTAAAAAAATATATGAGGTTGCCCGGGTTCGAACCCGGGACCTCAAAGTGGAAAGGTGAGTGCTTAACCAGTGAACCAGGGTCGTGGCTTTGGTTTAACTTGGTTTCAGTAGCTTTTAAACACAACCAGCAATCCATCCCCAATCCATATGAACCCTAGAACGGTTTTTGATCTAATTGAACACCAAATCAATGTTGTTAACGATTAAAAGCACGTGCCTTTTGTTCCTCTTGTAAAAACAAGTAGGTAGAAGTGTTTAATTACCCTATTGGAAACCAAATTGACAATAACAGATGAAGGAGGGGACGCGACTGAAGCTTGAACTTGTTTAATGTGGAATTGTTGTTTTTAATCAAATTATCTTTGGGTGAAGCTTTGGGTGAAGTTTCTGGTTCTAAACCCTCAATTAATTGATGTTTAGGACATTCGGATGGTGGTGAACTCTCGGTTGTAGATCGCGTTAGAAGTGCGGATCGAATTTGATGTTTGTGTGTTTTCAGGTGAAATTGGAATTGATGATAGGTAAAGGATAGTTAAATGATTGTTTACGTTTGATTAATTTGATTATTATTGAGGTTTAATTGTCGAACGGTTAAAGAGCTGATGTCGAGCGGTTACCAAGCTCCATCGACACCCATAGCCGACTTAAACTCGAATTAATGTGCACATAAAGGTTCAAACGTTTCCCTGCAGTGATAAGCACCTTTTGGACTCTAAACCGAGTTCGATTTGACCGTTTTTAGTCTCACCGCGCCACGCCGGGCTTGGCCGGCCGGCGGCCGGAAATACGAGGAGAGAGAAGGAAAAAAATTGGGTTTTAATTATTTATGATTTGGTCCCTGTAGTTTATGTATTTGCAAAACTTAAATTTTAAGTTTTTTAATTAAATTTACAGTTTGGTCCCTGAGGTTTTAAGATGTTATTATTTTATGCTCAAAACATTTAATTACAAGTTTTACAATAATAAAACTTTTATTGTTTTTATTTATTTACAAGATTACCTCTAGTATGATTATTATTATTATCATTTACATTATTATTATTATTATTATTATTATTATTATTATTATTATTATTATTATTATTATTATTATAGCTTCACAAATGAATCCTCGTGATTGTATTATCATCAAACGAACTCTTACAATAGATAACGACCATTAACAAAAGTTAACTTGAAAAATACGAAAGGTTACACTAACCAAACCTAAAAACCCCCACCTCATCACTTTAAACCCTAAAGCTAATGATGACTCCTCCACGTCTTAGTAAACTCTCGGCCATAATGGATCACCACATAACCACAACCGCGACCACCACCATCTCTCGGTTTCTTTACTCTCACAACCATCACCACCCAAGACCACCACCTTCAATATTCCCTCGGTTCTCTCTTGTCTCGGCTCCCATACCCGCCAACACCAACTTTCAACCTCTCGGTCTCTCTATATTTCATAATCATCACCATCCAAGAACACCACCAACCCTCTTACATTCTTTCTCGGTTCCCATACGTCTACAACCATCACCGTCTTTCTCTCGGTTTTACTTCACCACCACACAACATCATCATTATTAATCTAAGTGTTCACATTCAAGGATCAAAGAACTATCATCTCAAGACTTAAAACATCAAGAATTTAGAAGCTATTAGCAACCACCCATCACCATCTTCTCAAATTAAACAAGGTAAATCATTACTAAGTGATCAAATAAAGTATGTGTTTTAACAAACATATACATGATCATAATCAAAGAATAACCCACAACCATGTGTTATTTGTTTCAAAACTCAGTAAGGAGCAAGTAAAAAGAATTGAGAAAAATAATAGTATTAAATCAAAGAAAGATTAAACAAATTACTTAAAGCCTTAAGTCTTTTACAAAATCAGATTAAATATTCAAAAGACAGTGAGTGTGAGAATAAATCAGAAACATGTTTAGAAATACTATAATTATCTATCTGTAAATTTGTATATTAAAATTGAGTAAATTAATTTATATGATTTAAATAAGGAAAAAAAAATAAAATTCTATATGGGAGAACCAAACCCGGTAAAAATCTAGAAAAATTATATAATGATTACAGTAGGTTTTAAAAGCTCCATAATAAATTTCATGATTTAATTCCTTCATATGTCTAAAATCTATATTTTATTATGTTCTGTAATGGAAAAATCTGAAGAAATAAGTAAACTATTGAATAAATTATGGAAAATACACATAAGTCATTCGGTTATGAGATTACCAATATGTGTAAATGTCGTAATTTTTGGAGACATGTAACTATTTTTCTTGAATTTTGGTACTTTTGAAAAATTACAGTAAATTATTTACTGAGAATTTATAATCAGGAAATTTATGGAATGTATTAAACCATAAAATAAATGTTTTGAAAAAATTTGGGAATTTTTCAATAACAGTAGCTATTTTTGCTAATTTATGATAAGTTTGTATTAATTCTAGAGAAATATCTGAAATTAGTTAATTATTGAAAATTTTTATATGATAACTAATATTTCAGATGATGTTGCTATTAAACTTCTAAAAATTTTGAGTAATCATAGTTATTATTTTAGAATTCTTAACTGAGGTGCTGAAAATTTTAAATAAATTTATTTTTCTTTCTAACTTATAATTAATTTTTATAGGTTATTGCTGAAATTAAGGTGAGATTTATAACCCCGCTTTTATTATGACTTTTGGGGGGAAACATACTGTTTTGTGTTTAATGGAAGTAAATAAGACTTTTTGAGATAAACTGTCATGTTGCCGTAAGATATAACCATTAATTCGGATGAATAACCGTCTGATAATATTGGTAGCGCTACTTAGAAAAATATTTCCTGCGCCAGCTGGATGAGTGTTGTAATGCTATATTGTGTGTTCATGATTTGAACGTGAACATGAGCTTGGATCTTAGGATTCATATTGATGATAACAAGAAAACAATGAATAGTTTCTAAAATATATAAATCTTGATGATGATGAACATGAAGAACACATACCATGATGATTAATGCTTGATGTTATTGATATATTGTTGAAATCATCATTCAAAAGAATGATGATCTAATGTTGAATTCATCATCCATGAGGGATGATGATTTATTGTTGTTGGTGAGAAACCCTAATTCACCCTAACATGTGGTGAATTAGTCACACCTACAATGATGACATAGGTTACAATATATACTAATCTAGAGATTACAATAATTACAAAATAAACCCTAGACTAATATTTTTATTGATTTTGTGCTTCAAGTCTTCAACTTTAATAATATTGAAATCTTCAATTTCTTCCGAGTAGAATACCCAACAATACTCCCCCTAAATTGTAGATTTCCAATGTGAGTTGAACCTTGATCTTGTTCTTGTTGGATAGTTGTTCAATGCTAAGAATGTTGTTGTTGATGCGGAAGCGATGTCTTCAAAGCTTTAGAACAACTATATTTTGTAACTTGATGTCACTATTGTTTTTGTTGTTGAGAGCCCAAATACGAGGCCCATCTTGTTTTGTTGATCATAAGCCCAATCTTCAACACTTGAGCCCAATTCCAACTAATGTTTTTAATGATGGAGCCCAAGAAACAAACCCAATTGATTTCCCGAGCCCATTTGCAACCCTAGGTTGCAAACCCTAATTTTTCAAGAAACCCTAATTAGGGGGTGGAGTTTCCTTCTGCGTCGATGTTGTACCTTGTGCACTAGTTGTTGCTGCTTTCTCCTCATGCCCTTCTCTTTTTATATTGTGCATTCCACTTGTAAAAGCTGCAGCTTGAGGATCTTTATCATTGGACTCTAATGGCCTGAAGGAATATTTTGGTGTGTTTTGGTGGACCCCACATCACTTGATGAATTCCCTCTTAGAGAATTATCATTTGTCATATTTGTTTCGTTTGCCTTCTGCATTCATGCTTGCATAAGCGGGATTAATTGTGCGACCAAATTAGCGTTTTGTGGAAGTGATAAATCGATGTTGCGCTCAAGAGCCAATAATTTTATTGAAGATTTGAAGAAAATAAATCAACAATAATTTTAGCAAACTAAACGTGAAATCTCATCAAAATCAATATGAATCCACAACTCCAGCTCTGATACCAATTGTGTGTTCATGATTTGAACGTGAACATGAGCTTGGATCTTAGGATTCATATTGATGATAACAAGAAAACAATGAATAGTTTCTAAATATATAAATCTTGATGATGATGAACATGAAGAACACATACCATGATGATTAATGCTTGATGTTATTGATATATTGTTGAAATCATCATTCAAAAGAATGATGATCTAATGTTGAATTCATCATCCATGAGGGATGATGATTTATTGTTGTTGGTGAGAAACCCTAATTCACCCTAACATGTGGTGAATTAGTCACACCTACAATGATGACATAGGTTACAATATATACTAATCTAGAGATTACAATAATTACAAAATAAACCCTAGACTAATATTTTTATTGATTTTGTGCTTCAAGTCTTCAACTTTAATAATATTGAAATCTTCAATTTCTTCCGAGGTAGAATACCCAACATATATTATCTGATTTTTGTGATTTGTATTTATGACAGTTATGAATCATCTGGCATATAAGTAGGTTTGGTTGTAATCTTATTTATGTTGCATCAATATGTTTTGTTTGGTTATTAAACCTATGTTTCTCACCAACATTATGTTGACTATGAGTATACTTTTCAGGAGATCATCATGCCTAACAACATTATGTTCTCATTTGATGTGTATAATGACTGGGGTGAAATGGTGGGAAAAGTCTGTGTAAATCTAACTGTTAATCTGTACGATCTTAGCATATTGATGGACGCTTACTTCCATCGTCTTTAAAGATGTAGCAGTTAGAATAAAATGTTTTGTAATAGGGTTATATCAAATTTTGTGTACTAACGTTAATGTAACCCGAACTGGTACTATTATATGTTAATGTATTATGTTTTTATGTGTTACTTGTAAAATTCTGATCAATGCATTCTGAACAAGCTAGTCACATCTGAAGCATTTCACGCTTCCGTCGGGATGTGACAGGGGCGGGGGCGGCGGGCCGGGGGCGGGGCGAGGGCTGGGGTGGCGGGGGCTGGGGTGGCGGGGGCTAGGGTGGGGTTGCCGGGGGGGGGGAGTAACAGCAACAGTAGTAGTAGCAGCAGCAACGACAACAACGAAAGTAAATGTAGGTGATATTGGTGGTAGTGGTAGTCGTGTTAGTGGTAGTGGTGGTCGTAGTAGGGGTACTAGCAGTGGTGGTGGTAATTGTTAGGTCTAGATTTTATAGGACTAGATCAATTTGTATAGGCTTAGTACTTGAAAATCAAGTCTTGTAATTAACATTTGTAACAGTCAAAATATATATATATGTGATTTGAATCTATAGGTTAACCCCATATATGTATGTGTGTTGATTTGTGCTTTGACAGGAGAAACAATATTCTTGGGATGGATTTGATAAAACTGACTAAGTGTAGGAAACATCTACGGATGAACAATTTTGTTAATCCGTAGATATGTTTCATACAAGACCAAATGACCAAGTGTAAGTTCCTACGGATGATCAAGTTCCATGAAGTGAAGACTCATACGGAAGGAAGATTATCTACGGAAGAACAACATTCCTACGGAAAAGCAAATCTCCTACGGAAGAACAGAAGATCTGCGGAAGGCAAGACCCCTGCGGAAGACCATTATACTTGTGTGATTATCAATTCCAAGAAGTCAAACAAGTCAACTCAATCAATAACAAATCCCGAGAGATCCGGTGTTTCCTTAGCCGACTCAAATCATCTATAAATATGAGTCCTAGGTTTCACATCTCGGTGAACACAATCAATCAATATTACGGCTGTCAAGTTACACCATTGTGCAACCCTAATTGCCGTCGCATCAACATCAACATTATTTGATACACTGTATTCGATTGTTTATAGTATTCATCATTATTCTTTTGTAATCATTACGTTATAGTTAATGAAATACTTTTGAATAATTATTGATTTTGTATTTACTGTGTTTCTGTGATTGTGTTCATAATTAATCATTCAAACAATTAAACGTCAATTAATGATAATTCCGCGATCATTAAATTGATTTATTTTAATACTGATAATTCCTGAATTGCGATCCTTGGATTCATAGGTGGTATCAGAGCATTGGTGCTCATTGATTTAGATCAATTGATCTATCAGTATTAAAATTGTTTAATTGATTTTCAAACAATTAAATCAACGACTTGTCTTTCAGCAAGCATTCTCTTATTGCTTGTTTGATTTAGATCTATATTCAAATCCATTGAATACTAGATCTGCGTCTTTGATAGATTTGTCAATTCAAGCACTTAAATTTTAAATCTTGTTTTGCAGTTAAACATGAGTACTTTTGGAGGAGGATCTTATCAACCACCAAAGTTGGAAACAAAAGCTGACTTTAAATCCTGGAAGATCAAGTTCAGAAATCATGTGAACTACACTGATTCTGACTTGTGGGAGTCCATCACACAAGGTCCTTATATTCCACCCACTCTTGGGCCGGATTATAATGACAAAAACCAGCCAATCAGCACTAAGGACTTGCCATCTGATGATGTCAAGAAGGTTAAAGTCGATATTAAAGCATACAGCTTGCTTAGTATGGCTTTACCTGAAGAAATCTTGATAAGGTGCGAGAACTATAAAACAGCAAATTCCCTATGGAAGATACTTCACACTCTCTGTGAAGGGAGTGATGAAATCAGAAGCATAAGGAAAGACACCCTTAGATCACAGTATGAAACTTTTCATCATATTGAGGGTGAGTCAATTCCTCAGCAACTCCATAGATTCATGCAACTCGTCACTGAGATGAACATCTTGGAGTTAAAATACACAACTGAGGAACTTAACAAGAAGATGCTCCATACTTTGCCTGAAAGTTGGAAGCAAACAGTCTCCATGTTCAAAAACACCATAGATCTGAAGACAACTGGTCTAGATACACTAGTTGCCAAGGTTGAAGCACTTGAACTGGATGAACAATCAAGAAACAAGAGTGTGAGAACTCATGTCTCACCTTATCACTTCAAGGAAACAAAGAATGCTGGAAGTGCATTTATTTCTAATAATGAAGATGATAACTCTTGTGCTTTGAGTGATGATGAAGAGGAAGTAAGTTTCTATGCATCCAAACCCACTAAGAAGTCATCTCAAAGCAAAACTCAAAAGGAAAAGGCTAAATCTTCAGAGAAAAGAGAAACATCAGCAACAGCAAACTCAGAACCAATAACTGTGATATTGGATTCTGAAGAACAAAAAGCAGCCTTTGCAGCTTTTAGTTCTAGCTTTCAAGCTTATCTTGGAAGTTCCCTTACAGCAGCAAACATCTGCCAGCAAGATTTGGAGGAACTTCCTCCTGATGTTGTAGAAGAGATGGATCTGCAATGGCAGATGGCTATGATTGCCTACAGAGCCAAGCAATATCTTCGAAGAAACAAAAATCTGGCAGCAGCTAGCAAAACATCGAAGATTGGAGTTGATAAGTCTAAGGTCAGATGTTACAAGTGCAATCTCTATGGTCATTTTTCTAGAGAATGCAATCAACAATCAACTCCACAGCATCAGCAGCAGCAACAACAACATCATCAGCAACAACACTATCAAAATCAGCAGCCAACCTCTCAAAGATCTCTGCATAGACAACCTCAGCTCACATCCCCACCAGCCACAAATACATCAGCAGGACCAAGTAACTCTAAAGAGACAGGGCTGATCATACTTCAGGATGGAACTTGTGACTGGAGTTTGTATGAGAAGGAAGTGATAGAGGAGAATCAAGCACTGATGGCACATATGGAAAACAAAGTTCCTCCAATGGCCAAAGAGGTAAAAGAGAGGTTATGTTCATCAACTTGTGTTGAGGAAGTTGAAAGATATAGAGTACATGCTCAACAACTGGCTGATAAAGTAAAAGAAACTATGGTTTTAAATGAATCACACTTAAGAGAACAGAAACTATATCAAATCAAAATAAACTCTTTACAAAAAGATTTAGAAAAATATGTTTCTGAAAACTATAGCCTAAAAGCCCAAGTTGAGCATCTGACCACTTCCTTAACAAAATCCATGGCTGATCATGCATCTACTGAAGTGAAACTTCAGAAGTTTCAATTATCATCTCAGCAATATGAGAAGTTACTCAATTCTCATATTGAATCAAAGAACAGGTCAGGGTTGGGTTATAATGCAGTGGCACCACCTATTAATAATAACTACACACCTTTACCTGAAACAATGACTAACAACTTGTCAAATCATTTTGTGCAAAGCACCAATATTGACATAAAAGATAGTCAAATGAACAACAATAAAGCTGAGATGAGTGAAACTGAATCAACTGAATCAGAGTCAATTAAACATAATGAATCAGATTTTGATAACTATGATGACCTGGATGATTCTGATGAACATGATAATATTCAACTGAACATTGGTAAGAATGTTCAAGTTGAACCTGGTCTTCCACGAGTCCTTGAAGAATCAAAGCTGCAATATCCGCCAAAGCAACGGAACATGCTGAAGACCATTTGTAAGAGGATTGCTGAACTTAATGAAGGATTACAAGAACTGCATCTTCCCAAGATCGACAGCTGCGGATCAAGCACAAAATCACCTTTGTCATCTGATAAAGGTAAGAAAAATTCAAACAAGAATCCTCGGAAAGAACAGACTGAGGAATCCGTAGATCATCTGCGGAAAGCAAAAACTGCCAAGTCCGTAGATCATCTGCGGAAGACAAAGACTAATGATTCCGCAGAAAAACAACGGAAGAAAGATACTGATACTGTGGATGAGATAAAAAGGGAAAACATCAAACATGCTCACAAAAGCTAAATGTCAAACAACAGAAGCCATCCACAAATAAACATGAAGATTACCAGCTGATGAACCCAAGAAGAAATCAACTGATGGCTCAGCTAGTCAGAAAAAGACCAAAAAGAAGGTGAAGAAGAAAATTCTGAGAAATATTGCAAATGGTGTGATATGAAGAATCACAGCACTGATGAATGCTACTTCAGTAGTTACTGTTCCATTTGCAACATGAACAATCACATGACTGATGACTGTTTCTTCAACAAACATTGTGCCATATGTGACAAAAATAACCATTCCACTCAGGAATGTTATTTTAATAAGAAGAACAAGAAAAAGAGCAACAAGAAATCACAAGGTACATCATCAGACTCAGAAAGTGACAAAAAGACAAAGCCTGAGAAGGAAAAACAAAATTCAAAGAAAAGATCATCTGTTGCTGACAAGACTGTGAAGAAGAAAATGCCAACACAGGCTAAGACACCTCATAAAAGGTGGATTTGTCTGATAAACAACCGGAAGCTGTTGATGATTTCTTTGACAACTTTGATAAAGGAACTCCTGTGTCCCAATCAAAACAGAAAGATGAAGAAACCTTCAAGACTACAGGATCTTCTTCAAAGTTGAGATACCAACCAAAACAAGCTAAGTTGAAGAAAGATTCGGATAAGCATGAAGACACTCAGAAACTCGAATCATCTTCAACAGAATCATCCTCACAAACATCAGATCAAAAAGAAACAACTAATAATGAAACTTCACGATTAATTCATGAAGGAGTAACTATTGTTGACACAACTGGCAAATCCAAGACAATTAAGCCTTGGGTTGTCAATTCTAATTAGTTTTCTTTTTGTGTGCAGGAACAATTATGGAGAGCTGACAACAAGTGGTATGTTGACAGTGGTTGTTCCAGACATATGACAGGCAACTGTGCACTTCTCCATGACTTCAAACATAAACATGCCTCTTATGTGGCATTTGGTGGGGATAAGAAGGGAGGTAAAATTGTTGGTGAAGGAATGGTAACTAATGGTGTTTTAACATTTGAAAAAGTAAATTACTGTGAAAATTTGCAGTATAATTTACTTAGTGTTTCCCAAATTTGTGATCAAAATTATTTAACACTCTTTGATAACACTAACTGTTACATTCTTAAGCCAGGGTTTACAGTTCCAGCAGACTGGATACTTCTTAAAGCATCAAGAAAAGGCAACACATATATTGGATATGAACAACACAACACTCACCAAACATGAGACATGCCTGCTGTCCAAAACTTCCGAAGATGAATCTCAATTGTGGCATAGAAGGCTTGTCCATTCCAACATGAAGAACATGAATAAATTGGTGAAAAATGACTTAGTCATTGGATTACCAAAGAAAGAATTTCATTGTTCTAATCACTGTTCTTCATGTTATAAAGGAAAACAACACAGAGTGTCTCACAAATCCAAAACAATCAACACAAACACTACACCACTCAAATTGCTTCACATGGATCTCTTTGGTCCAACCAATGTGCTGAGCATTGGAAAAAGACAATATTGTTTGGTGATAGTTGATGATTTCACTAGATTTACATGGGTCTTTTTCTTAAAACATAAAAGTGAAACATCTGAAACATTAATGGACTTTGTAATCAAGATTGAGAATCAACTTGATTTAAAAGTTAAAATTTTTAGGAGTGACAATGGAACTGAATTTGTTAATGCTGATATGGATTCTTTTTGCAGGACTAAAGGCATAGCTAGACAATTCAGTGCCCCAAGAACTCCTCAACAAAATGGAGTGGCTGAAAGGAGAAATCGAACACTGATAGAAGCAGCCAGAACAATGCTAGCTGATTCTCAGTTGCCCATTACATTCTGGGCAGAAGCTGTGAATACAGCTTGCAATGTTCAAAATAGAACATTGATAGTCAAAGAACATAATAAAACACCTTATGAACTCTTATTTAAAAGAAAGCCTTTTATAGGATATCTTAGAGCTTTTGGGTGTCATGTGTCTGTTTTAAATACTAAAGAACAATTGGGAAAATTTTCTGAAAAAGCCTATGATGGTTTCTTTGTTGGATATTCATCCACTTCTAAATCATATAGGGTGTACATTCCAGAACATAACATAGTTGAAGAAACTCCCAATGTTTCTTTTGATGAATCCATGTTTACTACCAATGTAAAAGGATCATCTTGGTTATTTGATATAGATGCATTAACAGAATCATTTAACACTGGTTATTTGATCAATGCAGGTGCTGCGGATACATGTTATCCTTTTGTGCCACCAAGTGTGAATGAAGTGCCTTTAACAGCTGATCCACCAAGAGCACGTGTGCCACCTGAACCACAGCAAAGATCAAGTCAGCAGCATGAAGCTATTTCTGGAGAAGCTAACTCTTCATCCCCAGCACATGTAAATTCATCAGCAGATGTTCCCTCATCCGTAGATGTTACTACTGATGCTAGAAATGAAGAGGCAGTCATCCAACCATTACCAGCTGACCAACATTGTTCATCCGTGGATGATATAATTCCTACGGAAGTACAAAATACTGCTTCCGTAGAACTTCCTGCGGAAGAACAAAATACTGCTTCCGTAGAACTTCCTGCGGAAGAACAAAATACTGCTTCCGTAGAACTTCCTGCGGAAGAAGACAAAGCAGCAAATCAAACATCAGCTGATCCTAATGACCATGAGTCTTTTGATTATTTCATCGACTCAACTTCTCAGCTAACACCATCTGCTTCAATGGGATTCTCAAACTTAGACTCCACAGTTCAAGTTGATGCTGTTTCAACAAGCAGAGTACACAAATCTCATCCAACAGACAACATCATTGGGGACCTGCATGCCAGAACCACAAGGAGCAAAGGAGGTGTGGCAAACATTTGTTTGTTCACCTGCTTTTTATCTCAAACAGTCCCTGCAAACATCACAGCTGCACTGAAAGACAACAGCTGGATTGAGGCCATGCAAGAAGAGTTGCAACAATTTAGAAAACAGAAAGTGTGGACTCTTGTCGATTTGCCTTCAGGTCAACATCCAATTGGCACAAGATGGCTTTTCAAGAACAAGCTGGATGACAGAGGTATCATAGTAAGAAACAAGGCCAGACTCATTGCACAGGGATACACTCAGGAAGAAGGAATAGACTATGATGAAGTCTTTGCCCCAGTTGCAAGGATTGAAGCTATACGAGTCTTCCTAGCCTATGCAGCATTCAAGAAGTTCACAGTCTATCAGATGGATGTCAAGTGTGCTTTCCTTTATGGGAAAATTGATGAAGAAGTCTATGTGGCACAACCCCCTGGTTTTGAAGACCCTGATTATCCACATAGAGTATACAAGCTTGACAAAGCCTTGTATGGTCTTCATCAAGCACCCAGAAAGTGGTATGATACACTATCATCCTTCTTGCTGAAGAATGGGTACAAGAGAGGAACTATTGATCAGACACTCTTCCTCAAACAAGAACATCAAGATCTTTTGGTTGTTCAAATATATGTTGATGACATCATATTTGGATCCACCAATAAGAAGCTGTGTCAAAGCTTTGAAGACTTAATGAAATCTGAATTTCAGATGAGCTCCATGGGAGAATTGACTTTCTTCCTTGGCTTACAAGTTCATCAGAAACCAGATGGCATTTTCATTAATCAAGAGAAGTACATTCATCAAATTTTGAAGAAGTACAATCTTGCTGATTCCACTTCATGCAAGACACCAGCATCAACAATAGACAAGATTGTGCCTGACCCTGCTGGCAAATCCGTAGATCAACGATTGTACAGATCAATGATCGGTTCTTTAATGTATTTAACTGCCAGTAGACCTGACATAATGTTTGCTGTTTGTGTTTGTGCCAGGTACCAATCAGACCCAAAGGAGTCCATCTGAATGCTGTAAAGAGGATTTTCAGATATCTGAAAGGCAACCTGCATTGGGACTTTGGTATCCCAAAGATGGAGACTTTAGCCTCTACTCATACTCAGATAGTGACTATGGAGGGTGCAACAACAACAGAAAATCCACAACTGGTGGATGTCAATTTTTAGGACCAAGACTTGTTTCATGGCAGTGCAAGAAGCAAACAAATGTATCTGTATCCACGGCTGAAGCAGAGTACATAGCTGCTTCAGCAGGTTGCTCTCAAGTACTTTGGTTGCAAAACCAATTACTTGATTATGGTTACAATTTCCTTCACACACCAATTCATATTGATAATTCAGCTGCTATGTTTATAACTGCTAACCCAGTTCAACATAGTAAAACTAAACACATTGAAATTAGATACCATTTTCTAAGAGATTGTTCAGAAAAGGGTCTAATTAAGTTAGTCAAAGTAGACACAACCAATCAGCTTGCTGATTTGTTTACTAAAGCATTTGATTCTGTTAGATTCAATTTTCTGATAGAATCTTTAGGGATGATTAACTTAGAATAAATCAACAAAAGCTTATGATTGACTTTGTGAAGAGTAATCGTTGAGGATAACTTAAGTGTCTGTTAGAACATCTATACATGCATTATATATGGGAAATGATAGTAGACTATACTTGGCTATTAAACAAACACTCACTCTGACTTATATCATACTGATATGTGAGTAGGTTCAACTTGAGTGGAAACAAAGCTAAGAGCATGCCAAACTAAAAACATGAGGTAACTGTCTGTGAGGATTCCATTTGAGAATCATGAAGGTATGTTTTCTCCTGCTGTGATCAAATCACTTACACAAGCACACTATGTAAAATACTTTATAATATTCTATCTTTGCAAAGTCATATTCCCTCTGTTTTGTGTGAACAAAGACCTGGGAATGTGATTAACAGTGTGATCTTCATTCTCCCTCTGTTTTGTGTCAACAAAGACCTGGGTTAAAGTTCACCTCTGTTTTACGAAAGTAAAGACCTGGTGACTATGAAGATCATATTTCAGCTCTAAAAAGGAATCACTTGTGATCCATTGAACATCAAGCTCAAGAGCTATCACATCAAAGCATTCATGAGACTGAACATTGTCTCAAGATAGAACTTATAACTTAATGTACATAGTCTTTAAGTGTGGAATGTAGTGATTTGCCTCATCTACGGAAGACATACTCTAACGATAATTGAATGTGGGACTCATGACTGCTACTGATTAACAAACTTCACAACATGATAACTTGCATGCCTAGTTGATACAACACTCTTGTTTGAATTTAAGTGGATCTATATACTTGCAATCAGATATGTGTTGAATCAACTAACAACATCAGCAGAAGCCAATTTATAGTATGATCCCTCTATATATATATGCATGCATGTCCCTGTTTCACAGATGCTTAATTGTTAATTTCAACAGAATTTCTCTCATCTAGAATGTCATAAGCCTGTCATGCCTGTTCACAACTTAAATTTATGATGAATGCAACAGTTTCACATTAATCACAAATTTAGGGGGAGTAGTTCATGCATGAAAATGAAAAACAAACAATAAAAGCTGATAATTGATCTGAATTATCTTGAAGGAATTGGATCTTGAGCACTAACTTGAATGCAGGATACAGGACATTTGCTTTCTTGTACTACATTGCCATGCAAATGAAGTCAACAATGTCCAACATCAACAATTGAGTCTACTAAGTAGATATCATACATTTAAAGTTCTCAAAACTTTAAGTTCCGCAGAAGTTTCAGTAATACTTCTCATCCGTAGAAGTAACAGTGAAATTTCTGCATCCGCAGAAGTCACAGTAATACCGCTCATCCGTAGAAGTATTATGTGATCTCTGATTCAGCAGCAAAACAAGCAAAACAAAACAAATGCATTATTTGAACTTACATCCAATATAAAATTCCGCAGATGTTGACATCCGCAGAAGTTAAGGTTCCGCAGATGTTGACATCCGCAGATGTCAAGGTTCCGCAGATGTTTGCGGAAGAGATAATGCATTCTAAACACTTGGGATATGAAAAGGAATAAATGGAAGTGGGTCCAATAAAGGAATAAATGAAAGTGGGCCCAACATAATGTGGGCCCAACATAATTAATAAAAGAAGTTAATTTGTTGGACTACAAATAAGGTGTCTGACTCTTAAAAACTCATTTCACTTTTACAGAGCACTTTTTCAGATAACCTAGAAAATCGAACTTTTTCCCCCTTTTCAAATTTCAAAATATCAACATTATCCAGTAACCGATTACAGTTACTGCAAAGGTAAATCATGTCGTAAACATCAATACGGAACTGGTTAATCGATTATTGTCATTCAAACGATTCAACTGCGTGGTTTCTAACTTGATTTTCTTTGCAGATGGCAAATAGATTTGCTAAGGAGCATAATGTGTGCGCATACTTGAACGCTGATGATCCAGCAGCGGAAGGATGTCGAGATATCATCAGATATCTCCGACGATCCAGGCTCTTCTACGCCTTGACGGCTGAGCCTGTGATCCATCAGTCGCACATAATCGGATTTTGGAATTCAGCCCGAGTGGAAGAACAAAATGATGAGGAGGTATAGTGGCTGAAGTTCTGGGTCAGCGTCTTCGAGTAAATGAAAGCACCTTACGAAGATGTTTGGAACTCGGAGACAGAGAGATAGGTCACCCGGACGTTTTCGAGAATGAATACATAGAAAAGGTGTTCAATCTCATGGGGTACGATGGTGATTTGAAAAAGGAGAAATCAAGAAGGGTAGGCTGTGCAAACTTTACAGGTTCTTATGTCACACCTACCTGAAGTGTATGTCGAACCGAAAGTCGGATTAGACAGATTTTCTCGACACATCTCATCAGGAATTATTGGGGTGTTCGAGGGAGAATCTACAATTATGCAAGATACATCTTCAACTGTCTGTGCGAGCAAGTCAAATTGCAAAAGACTGAGAAGATGTACATGTTCCCCAGATTCATGCAATTGGTGATTAATTCAGAGCTCCCAAGCTTGAACAGGGTTGGAGAAGTGTTTGTTCAAGCTCACCTGAACAAATCGGTGCTGAATAAACTGAGTGGAAAATATGAGGGTCCTGACATGCCTATGTTTGCTCATGTTATTGATCCACATGCTGATCTGCCACAAGAGTTGGCGTGGGAAGATGAAGCTGAAACATCTGCTGATTCTGCTCAATCTTCTCACTCACCACACCAAACACCACAACACCAACAACAATCACCAATCCAAACACCACCACTACAACATGCATCATCAAGTCAATCACCTCAACAACCACAATCCCCTTCAAGCCTTAACACCCAACCAATCTCTCCAATTCAACCACACCAATCACCTGTTCTGATATCATCATCTTCATCTCATCACACACAACCATACTCTCCACTCCAAATCCAATCACCCATACAACCACCACCAGAATCCCCAAAACCCCAATCACCGGAAAGTGCTGAGACTGAACCACTTGAGGTGACTGAGTCTGTACACTTTGTACACTCAGGAGACACCGAATTACTATCTGAAGCCAGCACCGTTCCCTTCTCTCCAACTCTCACAGATGAATCCCCTTCATCAGCTCATACCGAGCCAATACCTGCTGATGAACCCGGGGAGACTCAAACTTCTGCTCAGGATGTCACTGCTTACAATGAAGATGACTTAAGTGACAGCGACATCCCTGTGAGCAAGAGCTTTCTGGTTGCAAAATACAACAAGTTGGTGCTTAAATCCAACAAAAGAAAACAAAGAATTGTGGAGCTATACGGAGTCATCCAAGAAAAGGATGAAGAGCTAACAAAGAAGGATGCCAGTTTGAAAAGGCTGAGAGAAGATGCACAATGCAATAATGAAATTATTGATGCATTGTTCAAAACAAAACGGGAACTAGAGGCAACTTTGAAACAAGAACAAAATGAAAAGGCCGAGCTAATTAAGCAAAAGGATCTGGAAATAGAGAGCCTGAAGAGAAAGCTGTCTGATTTGAAAACAAAAGTGGATACAAGTGCTGAAACAGAAAAACAATCGGGTCGAGCTACTAAGCCGCTGATATCCTACACCCGAAAAAGAAAATACTTCGGAGCCACACAAAAGAAACAAGAAGAAGAAACCTCTCCGAAGAAATCAAAAATTCCATCTCCTGACCACACACCTTCAGTAGAAGTTTCTGCTGTGAAGGTTTCTTCCGGAGAAGAAGAAGAAAGTGACAAAGAGTGGGAGGAATTAACACGGATGGATTCCCCCACTGCTGATAAGGGTGGAAAGGCCGATGACCTTCTAACAACTGCTGATATCTTAGAAGAGAGGCCTGACTCCAGCATGTTTATGACCCTCATCAACCATGGGTTTCCGTATGACATGGTTGAGAGGATGAACACTTCAGAGATGACCAAAGTGCTGAAAGAATTTGAGATTGCAAGATTCATAATCCCAGACTGTGATTATAAAGCATTTACAACATTCCAGTCTGTGGAGAAGATAAGGAAAGAATTGGGCCACTGTGACACAGCAAAACTCTCAAAGTACAACATGACCTGCTGGTTACAGGGGCACAATTACAAACCGCATGAGCTCAAAGGCAGAACAACTGGAGAGCTGCGGAGGATGATGGAGCACGTGATGAAGGTGGAGCTGGAAACTGGTGTAAAATTCAGAACCACTGCTCCACATCCAAAAGAACAATCAAGTAAACTTGTTGCTGATCCAATAACAGTTGACCCAAAGGATCAGCACAAGGAAAAAGAAACTCTTATCAGAGAGCCAAGGGCATTGATACCCGGAAAGGTATGGCCTCTGGGTACAACTGTACGAGAAATTACAGAGAAGAAATCAACTCTTGTACAGTTGTATGATCATATCACAACTCCCAGTTCTGTGGAAGAAAACAGGATTATGGCCTGGAAATATGATCCAGACTGGGATTGTGCAATAATTAAGAGGACATCTGGAAGGATTGAATACTTCCATGATGTAGAAGCCCTGCTCAGCCTCCCAGAGCAAGACATCAGGGATCTTCAGAGCATCCCAATGTTCAACTTTCCAATCCATCTCAGGGGGAGAGACTTCTCTGCAGCTGTGAATGGAATGAAGACAAGCTTTTCTGATGATGTGCTCATGCAAGCAAAGAGAAATGATAAGGAGCACAACAGAATGAAGCAAAATCAGAAAAGAAAGACAGCTGAAGTCTCATCCCTTGTAGATGATGATCTGCTAAGAAGAGTGGGATGTACAAGAAGCTCACACACCATCAAAAGCATATCAGGAAACCAATTCACTTGTCCTATCTCGGAATGGGGATACATTGAGAAGAATAAAGAGATGGTGCTGCTGAGAAATGTAGATGGGAAGAAGGGTGACAGAATAAGAATTTTTGATCCAATGGAACTCAAAATGCTGCATCCAAGCTACACATCATACTTACATGATAAATTCTTCCCAAAGCTAACAGATGAAAAAGCCCAGAATGACCTCTGCTTGTATGTGCATATAATTCAAGTGATAGATAAATTGCATGCAAAGGCACACAAGAGAAGAAAACATGAGGCTGGGTTACTGAAAGGAACAAACATAGATGATGTGTCTGAGCTCAGGATATCTGAAGAAGATGAGTTAGAGATTGTTCATAATGATAGTGTAGTGGAAACCCTCACTACGGAAGAAGATGTCTTAGGACTGAGTTATGACACACTGAAGAAGATCAGCAGGATGCAGATAAAGTACAAATATGATGATCAGAAAACTGCTGTATCTTACTTCTACAATAAGATGATAGCTAGAGTCAAGGAGCTAGCAGTTTTGATGGACTGATTACAAGGAGCTAAGCCTAAGGGGGAGTATTGTTAGGTCTAGATTTATAGGACTAGATCAATTTTGTATAGGCTTAGTACTTGAAAATCAAGTCTTGTAATTAACATTTGTAACAGTCAAAATATATATATATGTGATTTGAATCTATAGGTTAACCCCATATATGTATGTGTGTTGATTTGTGCTTTGACAGGAGAAACAATATTCTTGGGATGGATTTGATAAAACTGACTAAGTATAGGAAACATCTACGGATGAACAATTTTGTTAATCCGTAGATATGTTTCATACAAGACCAAATGACCAAGTGTAAGTTCCTACGGATGATCAAGTTCCATGAAGTGAAGACTCATACGGAAGGAAGATTATCTACGGAAGAACAACATTCCTACGGAAAAGCAAATCTCCTACGGAAGAACAGAAGATCTGCGGAAGGCAAGACCCCTGCGGAAGACCATTATACTTGTGTGATTATCAATTCCAAGAAGTCAAACAAGTCAACTCATCAATAACAAATCCCGAGAGATCCGGTGTTTCCTTAGCCGACTCAAATCATCTATAAATATGAGTCCTAGGTTTCACATCTCGGTGAACACAATCAATCAATATTACGGCTGTCAAGTTACACCATTGTGCAACCCTAATTGCCGTCACATCAACATCAACATTATTTGATACACTGTATTCGATTGTTTATAGTATTCATCATTATTCTTTTGTAATCATTACGTTATAGTTAATGAAATACTTTTGAATAATTATTGATTTTGCATTTACTGTGTTTCTGTGATTGTGTTCATAATTAATCATTCAAACAATTAAACGTCAATTAATGATAATTCCGCGATCATTAAATTGATTTATTTTAATACTGATAATTCCTGAATTGCGATCCTTGGATTCATAGTAATAACGATAACGGTAACGGTAACGGCAATAGTATAAGGATAACAATATAGCAGCAACAACAACAATAACATATTAATAATATACTAGAAAGTTTATCCAACAATGCAGCGGGAGACCCATATACTATAAACTAAAATTTATGTATGGCTATAATCATATATATTTTCTCTAGCATTAAACATCATGTAACACCAATAATATACAATAACTATTGTATTAAATTAATTATACAAACTATCATATCAATTAGGAAATATAAAACTTGTGAAGCTATCAATTTGGCAATCTAAAACTTGTGAAGCATGTTTGAGACGGAATACCATCATACTTGAGTTTTTTTTACATTAACGTATTGTGCTCTAAATGTCTTCGATTTCCTCAACTTTACACGAAAGATTAAAAAGATTTAATTTGAATCTCGAGTATAATCATTCATCAATACAAACATTGAATTTTCACATCCTTGAATGGAGCTTATAACTATCAACAAAATGCCAGCTCAAGACAACAGCAGGGAGTGGTAAAATAGAACAATTTCGTTGTATAGAAAGTAAATTTGTATGTTTGATGAGCACATCAGATAAACAAAATTCACTTTATATACTTTTAGATAGAAAGTATAAAAATCAAAATGAAATAGTCTATTGTTTTTAAACAGGTAATTTAAACCCAAAATATTGTGCTCTTAATTTAGAGTTTTTTTTAAGTGTTTAACATAAACAAATTTACAAACCATAGATATGATATCAAGTCCAAATAAATGATAACAAAATCATTGTATAAGCTATAAGTTCAAATAAATTCCCACGATTCGATATCAATGGAAGCAAACAAATCTGATTTCACTTATTGTAATCATGTATTTGATGAAACCCCATTTGAATTAAGATGTAATCATGATCAAAAGCAAAAGCCCATGAATATAAAGTCAAAGTTAACCTATGGAATTAGTTGCTTCATGCTCATCTTTATCTTTGTTATCGTTAGCAATGCATTATTTGGGGAGCCATCTTACGTTTTAGGTATATAGCATGATTATGCAAATTCTATCCTATATTAAACTGAGTTAAGGATGATGAAATTAAACAAAAATTAAGATAGAGAAAGTGACCTGAAGCTAATAATAATAAGTAACTCACAACGTACATCCAAAAATTACCATATTGATTATAAGATAGATTAGCAGTTCTCGAACATCCTAAACATATACTTGTAAAATAACCAATAAAAATCAATATCATAATCATTTGGTTGCATGTACCTTACCAAACAAGTTATTAATTCCCACGATAGCAGATCCCATTTCACTATACCTAAACACTTGACCTTGATTATTAATGCTAAACACGTACCCTTAAGTTTAGGCATTCAACTTCATATTTACAACTATATTGTTATTTGCTCAAACCTCCGGTGAATATAGTTTCTTACACGTTTAGTATCACCTTTCCACTCTACGAAGTATAATATTCTTGACCTCTAAAATATGTAGCTATGAAAACTATGTTTAATCTTAAGCTCCCTTCCTACATACATGCACATCACATTCACTTGCATTAGTATCATCCACAGACAAATACGTTACCATAAATGTATTTATTAATACACTACATCTGCTGTATGATTTGAACTCATGAATCGACTCTTATGCTGCCAAAATGGACTTGCCTGAGATTTTGTTCCATTGTAGTAGTAACTCCCCACCAACAATATATTTACTTATATCAGCTCTAACTTGTCATTATATATTATATTACCAGCAATAAGTGTAATCATCTCAGCCATTGGATCAAGCTGAAATCAAATCCTGGTTGTTTTAATTGGTCGTTTACGGCAGTTTCAAGGTGGTTTAAATGGGTTATCTTTGGCCAATTAACTGCTATGATTATGGGGTGCACTTGCTGCACAGCCTAAAATTTAGCAGCAAAACAACATGGGCTGGTTGTGCACCCTTTAACGTCTACACTGACATATTAAAGCAGGCCTTCTGTTATGAATATTGTTTTTGAAGGTTAATTCATTTACACTTATTGACAATACTAGCAGGCTTTTAAATACAAGGTTGATTGTAATGGAGCAAGTTGCACACAAACATGCGTCTCTATAGATATTGGGTAAAAACTCATGTTCTTTCTTACTTGGGATGTTTTTTTTCTTATATTTTCTCATAATCGGATGATTTGAGAATTTTTTTATAGATGTTTAGTAGTGGCAACAAAATGATACCAGAGGGCTTAGGTATATGCAACTATGAAAGCAAGTTTAGGGATGAGGCAACTTTGATGATTTGATCTTTTCTTTATTGATTTTTGTAGTGGTTATAATTTTCATTATTGAACATGAAGTAGTTTGTCTTCAAATGCTATAAGTGTTAAAACTTCAAGGGCCAGAAACGTAACTTGCAATTCAATTGTAAGTTGAATTGCATGAATTGTAAACGTGATTTATGGTGGAGTCAAAAGTAGGCTGCTACTTTTCCTTTTCTACCATTCAAATTGAGAAAATAAATGTCAGGCAAAAAAAACTTTGGCTCTGTACACACCTTAGAATTTGCCTATAAATAGGCTATGAAGTTTTCATTTCATTTGTACCAAAACACACAAATATATATACATATAAGAGATACATAAAAAATCTCTTGTATATATATTTTTCTTTTCTTTTCTTTTCTCCAAAATTCTGTAAACACTGCAAATTATAGTGGATTGTTTCTCGGCTTCCGCCACCCGTGGTTTTTCCCGTTTTGGGTTTTCCACGTAAATCCTTGTGCCTCTTTTATTCTTATTTTCTTGCCTATTAAAGTTACCCGGTGCTTGATTACGCTTGATATATTAATTCCGTTCCGCGTCGAACTAATATTATAAATTACTGCTCGGATCTTTGGGGCGAGTTTTTTACACTCTTTTACCACAATTGGTATCAGAGCATCCGGTTTTAATATTAGTTTACTGGAATTATTTTATCAAGTGATAAATCATGTCTACGATGAAGTTCGATATTCCGTTGTTAGATCGAAACACCAGGTTTCCTCTATGGCAAGTAAAGATGAGAGATATTCTAATTCAGATGGATTTGCATAAGGCGCTTTTGGGTTCCGAAAAAATGCCCGCGTCATGGACCGAAGAAGAAAAAGAGATGAAAGATCTCAAGGCACTATCTCAAATTCGTTTGCACTTATCAAACGATGTTTTACAAGATGTTTTGAAAGAAACTTCAGCGGCTTCTTTATGGATAAAGTTGGAGCAATTGTTGATGACTAAGAGCTTACCAAACAAGTTGCATCTAAAGCACGATTGTTTAATCTCAAAATGATTGAAGGTGGTTCTTTGGCTGAACATATTTCCACATTCAAAGAGTTAGTTAATAACTTAGAGAATATGGATGTTCAGTATGAAGATGAAGACTTGGCTTTATTTTTGCTGTCATCATTGCCCGAATCATACAGCCATTTTCGTGATACTATCATCTATAGCCGTGACACTCTTGTCTTAGATGAAGTTTATACAGCTTTGGATTCAAAAGAAAAGATGAAGCATATTACTGGTGGTGGTACCAGTGATATGAAAGCCGAAGGTTTAAATGCCAGAGGAAGAACAACAGATAGGTGTAAAAACCCTCAATCTTCCAACAGAACGAGATCCAAGTCAAAAGGCAAACGAAAGTTTTGCAATTACTGTCACAAGAAAGGACATGTGATCGATGAATGTTTCAAGTTAAAGAATAAAGAGAAAGCGGCAGCAAATGGAAAACAAGCTAGCACTTTGGGTGAAGCCGATGTAGCAGAGGAAGATTTTATTGGAGAACTCCTGACAGTTTATTCAGATAAACTGGATTCCACTGACGAATGGATACTTGATTCTGGTTGTTCTTTTCATATGTGTCACAACAGAAGTTGGTTTCATACATTTGAAAAGGTTAACTAGGGCTATGTCTTAATGGGCAATAATACTACATGTCCAGTTGTTGGACATGGCTTAGTCAGAATCCGTATGTTTGACGGAGCTATCCGAACCATTGGGAATGTTAGATATGTTCCTGATCTAAGAAGAAACTTGTTATCTCTCAGCTCCTTTGATCAACAAGGATATGAGTTTGCTGGTAAAGGTGGAGTTCTGAGGGTATTCAAAGATGGTTCTGACAAACTAAGAGCCAAACAAATAACCTCAGAGCTATACTTTCTTGAAGGACAAACAATTTCAAGTGATGCCGCTGTTGTTTCAAAGTCTCTTTCTGAACCAGATCAGTCCCATCTTTGGCATCTTCGACTCGGCCATATGAGTTTTCAAGGCATGTCCGAATTGAGTCGAAGAGGATTACTTGGTGAACAAAAGATTGTTGATTTAGAGTTCTGTGAAGACTGTGTATATGGCAAGGCAAAACGGGTGAGTTTTATGAGTGGTATTCATACAACGAAAGGACCACTTGACTATGTCCACTCAGATTTATGGGGACCAGCTCGAGTTACGTCGAAAGGTGGAGCTAATTATATGCTCACTATAATTGATGATTTTTCCAGAAAGGTGTGGTCTTTCTTCTTGAAACACAAGGGAGACGTTTTTTCTAACTTCAAAAATTGGAAAGTTCAGGATGAAAAGCAATCAGGATTGGTGGTAAAGTATCTTCGCACGGATAATGGACGTGAGTTTTGCTCAGAAGAGTTTAATGCCTACTGTCGAAAGGAAGGCATTACTCGACACCGAACAGTGGTCCACACACCTCAACAAAATGGTGTAGCCGAAAGGATGAATCGCACCATCATGGAGAAGGTCCGGTGTATGCTTTCTAACTCCAAATTGCCAAAGTCTTTTGGGCGGAGGCTGCTTCGACTGCTTGCTATCTTATTAACCGATCACCGTCACGAGCAATTGAGAAGAAAACTCCATTTGAGTTATGGTCTGGAAAACCTGCCGATTATACAAGTTTAAAACCTTTTGGATGTCCAGCGTATGCACGTGTTGACAATGGGAAGTTAGAACCAAGAGCAATCAAATGTGTTTTTCTTGGGTACAATCCAGGGGTAAAAGGTTAAAAGTTATGGAGCTTTGATCTAAAAAAGTAATTATCTCAAGAGATGTTACCTTTGATGAATCTAAAATGATTCAACCAGTTGCAGACCTTTCAAAACCTACAGATACATCAGACACATCATTCGAAGCAAGAAAAGAGCAATCTCAAGTGGAGGTGGAGCTTCCTACTCCACCTACTACCGATCAGAGTATAATTGAGCATCAAGAGTCTTCCTCGCCAGATGAGCATGTTATTGTTGAGGATCTAACACCCTCACAACCACAAGCTACTCCAAGCATTGCAAGAGATAGGCCGAGAAGACAAATTGTTCCTCCGAAGAGGTATGCTCAAGCTGATCTTGTCGCTTATGCTCTTACTGTTGCTGATGATATTGAGTCGGAGTGGAGCCTGTTAATTATGATGAGGCTATCAAGTCTAAAACTCAAGTGATTGGATGATTGCTATGCATAATGAAATGGAATCCTTGCAAAGGAATGGTACTTGGGATTTAGTTCCTATTCCGAAAGGAAAAAGGCCAGTCAAATGCAAGTGGGTCTACAAGGTCAAAGAATCTATTAACCCAACTGAGAAACCAAGGTACAAAGCTCGGTTAGTAGCTAAAGCTACAGTCAGATTCCTGGCATTGACTACACTGACATTTATTCCCCAGTTGTCAAGCATACTTCAATTCGTGTATTGCTGGGGTTAGTTGCTTCTAATGATTACGAGTTAGAGCAACTTGATGTTACTACAGCTTTCTTAAATGGTGAGCTTGAGGAAGAGATTTTTATGCAACAACCCGAAGGTTTTGTAGTTCCAGGCAAGGAGAACTACGTGTGTAAATTGAATAAATCTCTTTATGGCCTCAAGCAGTCTCCTAGACAATGGTATAAGAGGTTTGATTCATTTATGACCAGTCACAAATTCAAAAGGTGCACCCGTGATAGCTGCGTTTATTACAAGAAATGTGATGATGGTTCAAAGATCTACTTACTCTTATACGTGGATGACATGTTGATCGCAGCGAAAGATATAAAGGAGATTCAGAAATTAAAAGACCAGTTGAAGGCTGATTTTAAAATGAAGGACTTAGGAGCTGCCAAAAAGATTTTAGGTATGGAAATTGTTCGTGACAGGAAGTCTAGGGTCTTGCATCTTTCTCAGAAAAGTTATATTGAGAAAGTCCTAAGACGCTTCAATATGCATTAAGCCAAACCTGTCAACACACCTTTTGCAGCTCATTTCAAGCTATTATCCGCTTTAAGTCCTACTACTGAGACTGATATGGTTTATATGGCACGAGTACCATACTCTAGTGCTGTTGGATCTTTGATGTATGCTATGATTTGCACGCGCCCTGATTTGGCTTATGCTGTTAGCATGGTCAGTAGATATATGGCAAACCCGGGGAAAGAACACTGGAAAGCAGTACAGTGGATCTTCCGTTATTTGCGCGGTACGTCTTCTATGTGTTTACATTACGGTAATTCTCACACTGGGGTGCTTGGATATGTTGATTCGGATTATGGCAAAGATTTAGATAAGCGAAGATCAATTACAGGGTATGTGTTTACTCTTAATGGTTGTGCTATTAGTTGGAAAGCCCAGTTGCAGTCTACAGTTGCACTGTCTTCTACCGAGGCAGAGTATATGGCGATTACAGAAGCGGTTAAGGAAGATATATGGTTGAAAGGATTATTTGGAGAACTCGATGATAGAATAAAGGTTACCACGGTTTTCTGTGATAATCAAAGTGCTATTTTCTTGAGCAAAGATCAGATGTTTCATGATCGCACAAAGCACATTGATATTCGTTATCATTTTGTGCGAGATATCATTGAGAAAGGTGATTGTGTCATAGAAAAGATTGACACAGATTATAATCCTGCTGATGTGTTCACTAAGAGTCTTCCGATAGCCAAGTTCAAACTTTGTTTGGACTTGATGGGTGTTTCTGATCGCAATTGAGCTAGTAGGGTCGTGGTGGTGGAAGTATTTTAATTTTTCAGAAACAATTTTTTTTCTATATGGTAATTGCAGGTTCTTATGGAGTTTTGAAGTTTGATAAGGTGCATGTTACATAACCAGTCTGTTACTTGTTGCATTTTGAAGTCAAGGTGGAGATTGAAGTAGTTTGTCTTCAAATGCTATAAGTGTTAAAACTTCAAGGGCCAGAAACGTAACTTGCAATTCACTATAATTTGCAGTGTTTACAGAATTTTGGAGAAAAGAAAAGAAAAGAAAAATATATATACAAGAGATTTTTTATGTATCTCTTATATGTATATATATTGTGTTTTGGTACAGAACAGGTATAATATGGTCGACGATTGTTTAGTACAATCCTATTTGTTGGTTTTGGTTTTATTAGTGTTGAATTTGAAACCGCTTTAGATGGTTATAATGGAACATTGATGGATTATGGTTAGACAGGAATGTGAAGACTTATTTTACTCTAGGATGATTGGGTGCACTACTAGAAAATTAGGCAATTGCTATCAAAATTTACGACAGAAAAAACAGTCGCAAAATTAGCCACCGATTAGCTACCGGAATCTTAATGGTAGCAAATTCTGGAACTTACTATGATACGGTTGCAAAATAGTCACAAATTCTCAAAGAAAATAATAACTAATAATAAGAAAAGTAAAATTATATAAAAAAAAACATAAGTTTGAAATAGCAACCGTTTTACGACCGCTAATGATTTGCGACCAAATTAGCGGTCGAAATAAAGTAAAAAAAAAGCGGGACCTCTAGTTTTAGCTGAGGGATATATCAACAGATCTGTTGTTGCGCTAAAAATTAGGGTTTTTTCTACCATCTCGGCACTTCCATGAACCAACTCCTTCCATTGTGTGTTGGATTCACTGGATCTCCATTGTTACACGAAGCTTCTGAAGTTTCCGCCATCATCGAAGTAGCGACCTTTAATTCGATATCAGAGTTGAGCACAAAAAATTTGATTAGTTACTTCAATTCTGTCTCTCTCATTTTGTATATTGTGTTTGTTTGTGTTACAACAAATTCGAACCTAACAATGTGTGTTTGTTGTATCTCTTGATTTGTTAGATACTCCATTGTTAGTGTCTAGCTTACATTATATCAAAGGTACGCCATTACTAGTTGATTTTTCTTTATGTTTGTTCTTCAATATTAATTCATTTGATTCATCAGTTTATCTGCATTACACAGATAGGTCCATTGTTTCTTCATTTATATTAATGATTAATTGCAATTTAGCTCTTTGAATACCGTGGATTTAAGCTAGGGTTTAATATTATAAAAGCATCATCCCTTCGCCTTTGTTTGTGTAAAATGAATTTTGTTAGACAAAAGTTGGTTTTAATAGATCAAATTTGTATATACCTCTATATTTCAAGTTTAGAAATCAAGTTTTACGGTGAAACAATCAATTTATTCAACTTGAATCTTTTAAAAATGGTCAAACGAGTCAAGTACAAAACTTAGTACTTCATTTATTACATGTTAATTCAAGGTGAAGTAAATGTTGTTATCTAATGAACATGATTGGAGTGTCTATGATGAAATCACAGAACTAATCTTTGTAAGGATTACACATTTATGCATAAAAAGATACTTGTAACTAGTTTGACTTTAGGATGGCAATTAGGCGCTAACAAGAATCAAGGATTGAAGCTTTTATTGACCAAGCCACCAAGGTGAGTTAACTAGCTTAATGTCAAAAGACATGTACGCATGAGAGAAGTGAAAGTTGCCCAAGTCTTATTTAATATATACTTGATGCTAAAAATTTAACACAAGGTATAATACAACTGAATCTAATTACTATAAAGAATTAGATATGTTCATATGAAAATCTTTAGCAAAGTGAGACTGCCTTCTATGTTTATTAAGCTTGCAAAACAGATCTTAGTTTAGTTTTCCCTTTGGAAAAATCTTATTGAACAACTAATCCTGCTTGCCCTGTTAGAAGCTGGATATTCACCTCATAAGTTGCTTAAAGATACTACTGTTTTGCATCAGTTGAGCTGAATCTAAATGAAACTTGAATTAAGAAAATAAGAAGGATCTATATATCTCTTGTGAATAAGTGTATGGGTTAGACAATGCTAGCGACCTGGTAAGTGCATGGCAGACAAAACCCCAAGGTATGTTTATCTACTTATAATGCTAAACTTGATGTCTTATTATTATCTTACAAGCCATCCAAGTAGATAGAGAAATGAAGCTTAGAGTCTTACATGCCAATGAATCAAATAAAATAGCAAATGAACTAGTTCTAGACTCACTAGTTGGTTACTTGCAGATGGAGCTGTGATGGGATGGATCTTCCACCCTAAATTAAAGTAATAAAAATTTAACACTAATATTAATCACCACGACAAGCATTTTCCTTCTGTTTGCACTGCAGCAAAATTACTAAATGAATATCTCAAGTGCTTAAATGTTTTACTTTTTATATTTTTAAACCTTCTAGGGAAGGATTGATACGAGCCGGTTACAATGTAAGTACATGGTACTGAACAGGGATTAACTTCAGTCATGAAATTATTAATAACGATGTTGACTTATTTTTTACTCATCTAATATACTGTTTGTTAAGATTGATGTTCTAATGGAATAGCCTGGGATGCTCATGAAGAAATCTCATGAAGAAATCTCATGAAGAAATCTCATGAAGAAATCTCATGAAGAAATCTCATGAAGAAATCTCATGAAGAAATCTCATGAAGAAATCTCATAAAGAAATCTCATGAAGAAATCTCATGAAGAACACAATGGTTACTCCTACTAAACTAAATCCTGCTTATTTGCCATGACTCTATTACTTTGACGCATGGTTACTCCTACTAAACTAAATCCTGCTTATTTGCCATGACTCTATTACTTTGACTCAACTAACCCATGACATTCAATAAAAGCATGTGCCTAACCTAAAACAATACTTCAGCTACATATATTACAATCTTCTTTAATATATGCCTTAGATTATTTAATTTGCAAACAATCTTGTATCCAAACATGGTCTATTGTTTAAAAAAATAATAAGAAAACTTGGGTGGAAAAGTGTAATAGCAACAATCGGCAATTATTTGTTGTTATCATTGCAAGTTTTCTTCTAAAATCAACAAATTTGTTAAGCTTCCTTTGATATTTGGGTTTAGATTATTATGCATTGTTATTGATACACATAAGAATTGGTTTTATCTGTACTCATTTATAATAAAGTATAAACTATCATACATGTTGATACAGGGGCTTCAAGACCAAAACAAGAGTATATAAAAGCTTCTTTTGATATGTTCTCTAATTATAACTTCAATGACCCCCTGGCTTCCAATGGAGTCCTCAATAGCTATCAATAAATCTTTGATTGCACTGGCACACCATGGTTTATTTTGTACAGAACCTTTTGCATACCATTTGCTAAGAAGGTGGGCAAACTACTTTGGTTCTGTGCATAAGTTGAGCTCAAATGTTTAACTTGCTTTGTTTTTTTATCACAGTTTCTCTTTTATCATCATTTTGCAGGCTGATATATGTTGTTTTCACAAGATTTGAATATTGAGATATGATGACATTATTTTGGTTTTAAAAAATCAAAATTGGAATAATTCGATCCAAATAACCTGAATTTGTTTCGAATAAGCACCCTTAAGTTACAAATATAAAAGAATACAATTTTGATACTATATTTTTTCAAAATTCTACTATATTTAAACTATTAGGTGGAATAAGTAAAACATAAACATGACTAACATATCATGTTTGACTCTTTGTATATTTGTGTGTGTTATAACAAATTTGACTTAAATGTGTATTTTTATGTATTGAGTACAGGTGTGAAAAACAGTTTTAAGAATATTGTGGTATCTTCAAGAAAATTTTATATTTTACCTTTGGTGGTCCTGAATTTTTGAGTTTATGAATCCGTTGTTGTGTAGATAGAAAAGTCAAGGATATGAAGGATCTCGTCAATGGTTATGAAGGGGCTTGCCAAAGGAAAAGAAGTAAGGTTGGAAGGAGTTATTGAGTAGTTAATGAGTAAAATGGAAGCTATGCTTCCTACGATAGCAAAAGAAATGTAAAAAGCTATGTATAGTTTATTTCTAATTTTTAAATATTTATCTTGTTAAAATTACTTAGTTTATTTGACATTTTACTTTGTAATATTATGTTGATTGTTTTATGCAGTTCTAAAATATCATAAATGGTTAAATTTTTTTAAAAAATGAGCATTATTAGCAAGTTTAGAATAAAAAAAGTCTGAAACAATAAAAATTTAAAAAAAACTTTTGGTTGTAAAATGGTCATGATAATCTAGTGGCGGTCGAAAAATGGTCACAACCATGCGGTTGCAAAAACATTGCAAAAATGCAGTGGTGGTCGCAAAACAGTCGCAACAAGTGGTGGTCGCAAAACGGTCGCAACAAGTTTCGGTCGCAAAACGGACGCAACAAGTATCGGTAGCAAAATGTTCGCAACAAGGAGGCGGTCGCAAAACGTGGTAGTTGCAAAATGGTCTCAAAAAGAAGCGGTAGCAAAGCAGTTGTATGGTTTGCGATAACAGACGCTATGTTTAGTCGCAAAACTGAAAGTGGTCGCGAAATGGTTGGAATAGCCCATTTGAGACGTGTGTTTTTCCCACGGTCTTTTCGGTCGCAAAACAGTTGCAAATAGCCTTTTGCGACTATTTTGCAACTGAAAAGACGGTCGCAAATGCCTAGTTTTCTAGTAGTGGTGGGCGCACATTTTATGGTTGTTTTCTGTCTTGGGCTTTTTAATTCTTATGTACTAACTATCCTAAACATATTCACCTACTTCACGTACTATTCTGTTTAAAATCAAAAGAATTATAGTTATGGTATCATGACGTTGAAATACACGGGCACAAGACAGGTGTAAAACTAGTTAGAACTAAATTTTGGTAATTGGTGAATTGTATCAATTGTATATAGCACAAACAATGACTTGTTTTCAAACTCTAAGAAATGCATGGGAAAGAAAGTGCAATTAAAATTCATGTGCACTAAAAAAATCAAGTCCCCATTATTCATCGTTACCCAACGGTTCACAGGATTTCCTTAGACATGTGGTTCACTCATTAATAATCATATGTGTACAAATTTATAAAAAAGTGTTAGTTGCTTCTTTGACTTTTATCTTGTCAACTACCCTTCAACAAGTAGATTTTGGGTATTGTAATACCGAAAAAGCTTAAGCGGGAAAAGAAAATGAATAAAGAGAAGGACTTATTTAAGTGGAAGCGACAAAAGTAGGCAAAAGTAAAGATATGCCCATGAGTGGGTAAAAAAGAAGATGGCCGCCCATCCCTCACTCCCATGCACCGTCAAGTCAACCATATTCTAGAGAGAGAAAGCTCTCATCAGTGCTAGAGATAGAAAGTGAAGAAATTCATCAAATGTATGATTTTTATCATACTTCCTCTTAGATATAAGATAAATCTAAGCTCCTAAATCGTTATCTATGTGTTTCTAAGTATAAAGTTTAAAACTTTACGTATGCATGTATGAGATCTCAAGTTTTGCTCTCGGGTTTAGGGTTTGATTGAAGGCTTGTAAATGTGAGTTCTAGATCCCCTTATGTATCTTTTTTACACTCTTTTGGAGCTAATATGCATACCAGTATGTTAAATACTTTATAACTTATGTTTTTTTATGACAAAGGTTGCATTTTTATGAAATTACTAAATTTTAATGAGATGTAAAATGATGTATGATGCATGGTGTGTTCTTTTTATGAACCCTACCTTAATGAGGACTAGATCCATGGATTAGAGTCATGCATGGGTCAATTATGTCGTAAAGCAACTAAGTTTGGAATTGTACAGAAGGCTTACAACACTGCATTTGTTTCTTAACAATCACATTAGTTCCTTAACACCGGCATTTGTTCTTTAAAACCCACATTAGTCCCTTAAGACCCGCATTTGTTTAAGAAGATACCTAAGCCTAAGTACCATTACCAGTGATAAGTATTACTTTGAAAATTTTAGTGCGGTTATTGCTAATATTATGGTATGGGGTTATCTTGTGTTTATTATATGGCTAATATTTTAATGTTCTATGTTATATGATGGTAATGAAAGGATACACTGTAAGTATTACTTATGATTAAAGTGAAATATTAATGAATGAACGTAATGACATTGAAACTTAATAAATGTACCCCAGACCCTACTGATGATGAAAACTCTTGTAAGCAAAATGAATGGTTGTGCACGACCATGTTGTGGTTAATCAACTGATGCGCGACTGTTTCGGCCCATGAGGATGCACATCTAGGGTCTAATTGTAAGGCCCCGTTCCTGGAACGCTTACAGCTGGTCAATCATCGCACATAAAACATATATTTTCATATTCTTACATAAAAGCGCTGCAGCGGAAACATTTAAACATACATTTCATTTAAACATAATAGTTTTTTTCTTTACAAAATGATACTTCGTTATCGTATTAAAAATACATTTTTACATTCCCTTACAAAAACATTATAACAATGGATGTCATCTCAAAAAAACTGAGCAGTCGCCCCGTGCCATCCTCAGCAACATTACCTGCCAACTGGAAACACATCAAAGTTAGCGTTGCGGAGTGAGTTCTAGTTTTAAATAAAATGTACTTTTTTTTCGTTAAAACTGTGAGGCCCCGTTCCCGGGCACCTCACAGTTGGTCATTCACAGCATAAAACATACATATTAAAAACCTTAAGCAGCGGAATTAATTTTTATCAAAAACCGTTCATTCATTAAAATGCTGTTGTTAAGCAATACATTCTAGTTTCTAAGTCACAAAACAATTAGTCGAATGAATTACAAAACAACAGTATCGTCAAAACATAATTTGGATGTCAGTCTTGTCTTGCCGAGTAGCCATCTCAGTGTGCCATCCTCAGCAACCTGTCACCTGCCAACTGTAAAATACATAAAAGTTAGCGTTGCTGAGTGAGTTCTAGTTTTGTAATTAAAATACTTTACTTTACCTTTTCAAATCATGCTATACTTTTGTACATGCCCACACATTATACGTACACGTAGATAATATATTTATTATCTTTCATTTCATTCGTTAGCTTTCATTCATTCATCATACTTCAATATCATTCATTTATCATCTAGATCCCGTCAGGATTTACCCTCTTCATGGCACACAGCCACGATTACTGAGGTCGAATGACAGGGATCCCATTCTGTACTTTATTATGATACTTCATTCGTGAGCATACATCCTTCATACTTACAGATAATAATAATTATTATTATTATCCTCATCATTCGTTCAATTCATACTCTTTTCATTACTCTTTCGGTCTTTTCATCTTTTCTTACGAGTCTGTTGCGACAACAAGGCCGCTGACCTCAATATCGATCTTTTACGATCGTATGTTAGCCAAGTCTGTTGCAACACATAGTTGCTCACCTCAGTGGCAATCTTACGGATTGCCTGCTAACCGAGTCTGTTGCAACACAAAGTTGCTCACCTCATTGTCAATCTCAAAGATTGACCCTGTGTGCATCCTCCGGGGTAGCTAACCCGCATCACAGTTAAGCTAACACCTGCCAGGGGTGTGCACCTCCATACATTTGCTTGCAAGCCTTTCTTACGTTCATTTACATTCCCTTCTTCTTTACCATTAATCTTTTACTTTATTAATGATAATACTTCTTCGTTAATTCTTAAACATTCTTTGTCATTTCATACCATACTTAACAATATTTAAATATTAATATTGTTAACAATAATAATATACTGATAATAATATCAGTAATAATAAGGGTTAGTCATTCATCATCATTACATGCATAAAACATCATCATTTATTAACCCTAGTCAACTCTGGTCAAAACCCCGTAAATCAGATTTCCAGAAAATTTCTGTAAAAATTCTAAGTGTTTGGTCGTATGAGCCCTGTTGGGCGTATGAGCCCTGTTGGGCGTATGAGCCCTGTTGGACTTCTGAGCTTATACTTAGAAAATTTTCTGGTCATACGACCACTGTTCAGACTTTTCACCTTTTTACTTAGTTAAATTTTCAGACTCATGAGCACTGTTGGGACTCATGAGTACTGTTGGGACTTATAACCCCCATACTTAGCAAATTTTCAGACTTATGAGTCTGGGCGTATTAGGATTGTTGGACATATTACATGCTTGGACTTATGTCCCTACTTAGAATATTTCTAAGGCAAATCCCTGGGCGTATAAGCACTATTCAGACATATTATTTTGTACTTAGTTTTCTAAGTCCAAATTTCAAACATATGACCACTATATTCCAGTCCCCAAACATCATAATACTTAGTTCTAAACATGTACATACGATTCCAGGCATAAACTTAACACAAACATAGCCATATGTTCACCCTAAAACATACTCTATAATCATACACATGTACATAACATACGGGTTTCATACACAAATCCATAAAATATACATACATGTATTTTCCAGCCCTAAAGTCGTTTAAAACAGGTAAAAAGGGGTCTAGAAACTCACCTTTGTTGTCTTTGGGTTTCGATATCCCTTCCTTGAACTTCTCAGTCGTTTCTAACACCTAAAACACACACACACATACCACCGAACACACCAGTCACATTTATAAGTACACAAACGGTTCTAGAACCATCCTAAGCATCAAAATTTCGAGGTTTCTCACCAAAACTTCGAGCTTTCTGGTTCTTCTTCAAAAATCCCAAGAATTTTCTGCTCTTGTTGCTTTCTCTCTCTAAATGTCCGAAGATGGTGATGATGTGAAACAAGAGTGGGAGGCCATACCACCTTTTTGTGTAAATAAATATGAACTTTGCACATTTGGCACTTTTTGCCCCTCCACTTAAGTTAACTTTTGCTTTCTTTCCTTTTCTTTCTATTTTGTTCTTTTAATTTCTTTAATAAGAGATTACGGGTGTTACAAGTCCACCCCCCTTATATAGGTTTCGTCCCCGAAACCTGTTATTCCTCAAACAGTCGTGGGTAATGTAGTCTCATCTCTTCTTCTGTCTCCCACGTAGATTCGGATCCCTTCCTGTGCTTCCACTGTACACGCACAAGAGGAACCAGTTTATTCCTTAATCTCTTTTCCTTACGATCAATGATTGCCACTGGTTGTTCTACATAGTTGAGCCGCTCATCCATCTCAATATCCCCCAGTTGTACAACCATGTCTTCATCAGCTAAGCACTTTCTCAGATGAGATACATGGAATGTGGAATGAATTCCACTTAACTCTTCTGGCAATTCAAGTCGATAGGCCACCTCTCCTACTCGTGCGACAATTCGGAAAGGTCCTATGTATCTCGGGCTTAGCTTACCTCTTTTCCTGAATCTGATAATACCTTTCCAAGGTGAGACCTTCAACATGACTCGGTCGCCAACCTTGAACTCTATCGGTCTTCGTCTTTTGTCAGCATACGACTTTTGCCTATCTTTTGCCGCCTTCATGAAGGCTTTGATCTTTTCTAACTTCTCAGTCGTTGCTTCAATCACCTCAACACCTCCTAACTCCTTCTGCCCTACGTGTCCCCAGCACACGGGCCTCCTACATCTCCTACCGTATAGCATCTCGTAGGGTGGCATGCCAATGCTGGCATGATAGCTATTGTTGTACGAGAATTCTGCTAACGGCAAGTGGCCGTCCCAACTTCCTTCAAATCGATCACGCACGCCCGAAGCATTCTTCGAGTGTTTGGATCGTCCTCTCAGACTGACCGTCTGTCTGAGGGTGATATGCTGTACTAATGTGTAGCCTCGTCCCCATTGCATCATGAAATCTCTTCCAAAACTTGGAGGTAAACCGGGTGTCGCGGTCAGACACGATAGACACCGGTACACCATGACGAGCTACAATTTCTTTGATGAACAGATCCGCCAATCTTTCGGATGAGTACGTTTCGCGGATCGGTAGGAAGTGGGCACTCTTTGTCAAGCGGTCAACTATCACCCATATGGCATCATACCCTTTCGGGGTACGTGGTAGATTCGTAATGAAGTCCATGGTGATATGCTCCCACTTCCACTCGGGTATATCCAACGGCTGGGTCTTCCCGTACGGTTTCTAGTGTTCTGCCTTTACTTGTAAGCAAGTTAGGCACTTACTCACGTACTCCACTACGTCACGTTTCATACCCGGCCACCAGTAATCCTTCTTCATATCGTGGTACATTTTGGTAGCACCGAGGTGAATGGAGTATCGAGTCTTATGGGCCTCATCCATGATCTTTTCACGTAGATCCCCGTATCGAGGATCCACATCCGCCCAAATCGGGTCTTAACACCAAGAGTGTTCTCACCCAATTCCGTAACTAGACCTCTCATCCTTTCGGAGTTAAGACGATCTTCTTTCAAAGCCTCGTCTTGGAACTCCTTAACCTGTGTCATCACATCGGAGGTCATAATCAGCTGATAAGCCTTCACCCGAATCGGCTCGGGCCTTTCCTTCCGGCTAAGGGCATCAGCCACCATATTGGCTTTGCTCGGGTGGTAATGGATCTCACAATCATAATCTTTTATCAGCTCCAACCACCGCCTCTGCCTCATGTTTAGGTCCTTCTGCTCGAAGAAGTACTTTAAGCTCTTGTGGTCCGTGAAGATGGTGCACTTCGTCCCGTATAGATAGTGCCGCCAAATCTTCAACGCGAAAACCACCGCAGCTAGTTCTAGATCGTGTGTGGGATAGTTGACTTCGTGGGTCTACAGTTGTCGAGATGCGTAGGCTATCACCCTTCCACGTTGCATCAACACACAACCTAGCCCAGAATAAGATGCATCCGAATAAACCACTAAGTCTTCATTTCCCTCGGGCAATGTCAAGACAGGAGCTTGTGTTAGTCTTGTCTTCAACTCCTCAAAGGCAGTCTCTTGCTCTCGACCCCACACGAATTTCACGTCCTTACGGGTCAATTTTGTTAAAGGTGAGGCTATCTTGGAGAAGTCTTGAATAAATCTCCTGTAATAGCCCGCCAATCCCAAGAAGCTACGAATCTCGGATGGCGTCTTTGGTGATTTCCATTGCATCACAGCCTCAACCTTTGCTGGGTCCCCCATGATTCCTTCTGCATTTACCACGTGACCCAGAAATTGCACCTCGCCTAGCCAGAAAGCACATTTGGAGAACTTAGCATACAGTTTCTCCCTTCTCAAAGTCTCCAACACTTCCCGAATGTGGCCGGCATGCTCTTCTTCGCTCCTCGAATAAATCAGGATATCATCGATGAACACAATCACTGATTTATCTAACATTGGCAAACACTCGGTTCATCAAATCCATAAAGCAGCTGGCGCATTGGTCAACCCAAAAGACATGACGAGAAACTCGTAGTGACCGTAGCGCGTCCGAAAAGCTGTTTTAGGAATGTCCTGCTTCTTTACCTTCAATTGATGGTAACCAGATCGAAGATCTATCCTCGAGAACCAACTGGCACCCTGGAGCTGGTCGAACAAGTCGTCGATCCTCGGTAACGGATACCGATTCTTTATGGTCAACTTGTTCAATTCACGGTAGTCGATACACATTCTCATGCTACCGTCCTTCTTTTTCACAAATAAGACCGGAACACCCCAAGGAGAGATACTCGATCTAATGAAGCCCTTGTCAAGCAACTCTTGCAGTTGCTCCATCAACGCCTTCATCTCCGTAGGAGCTAATCGATACGGTGCCTTGACGACAGGTTGGGCACCGGGTATTAAGTCAATTCGAAATTCGATTTCGCGGTCAGGTGGCAATCCCGATAAGTCTTCCGGGAACACATCTGGAAACTCACACACAACCGGAACATCGGATAGTTGTGGTGTTGGCGTTTCCACATCCTTTACGTAACATAAATAGGCGCTGCACCCAGGCCTCATACACTTGCCTGCCACCGCCATCGAAATCACCTTCGGAATCATCGTTACCCGATCACCGTATATCGTTACTAGGCTTCCGTCAGACGCCGTCAGTCTAATCATCTTCTTTCGACATACGATATTCGCTTTGTAAGTTGCCAACCAATCCATTCCTAACACCACATCAAATCCACCTAGGGGCATCACATGTAATCTAGCAGCAAACCTATGGCCTTCTAACTCTATGGCACAGTCCTCTATCACATCAGTAACTCTAGTGGACTTACCAGTAGCGGTTTCTACTTCAAAGGGCTCATCAATGCATTTACTACTAACAGGCAACTTAGCACAGAAAGTGGCAGAAATGAAACTCCTACTAGCACCAGAATCAAATAACACAGAAGCAAGAGTTTGATTTACTAGAAACGCACCTGACATAACATCGGGGTCCGTCCTAGCCTCCACTCTGGTCATGGTGAAAGCTCTGGCACTCTCCCTCTGCCCTTCAGTCCCGGCCGTCTTCTTTGCCCCGGAACTCTCGGCCCTCAGCCTCCTGCAATCCTTACTCATATGACCCACTTCACCGCAAATGAAACACTCGCAGTCTTACAGTCTCTAGCCATATGACCGGATTTCCCACACTTGAAACAGACGTTTAACCCCCACCTACATTCACCACCGTGCTCCTTACCACACTTGTCACATCTTTTGGGTCCCGAGCTTGGTGACCCCACCCTACGGTCATCCCTTCTCGCCTTCTTGTTATTCGAGGTAAAGCCACCACCACGCCCGAACCGCTTCCCGTTCCAATTCTGGTCAGCACCACCGGATTTCCTTGACTCCACCACTGTCACTTCCCTCTCATCGTAAAGTCGTCCAGCCAAATCCACTGCCGACCTAAAGGTGCTTGGTCGAGCAGTGATCAGGTGCCTGCGAATGTCAGTTGGCAGTCCCTGAATGTACCGGTTAATCTTTCGAGATACCGGTGTCACCTGATCCGGCACCAGCCTCGCCATCTCATTGAATTTGGTAGTGTATTGCTGGTGGGTCATGGTTCCCGCTTCAAATTGTAGGAACTCCCTCTCGATCTTATCGAGTTCCCTGTGAGGACAAAACTCCTCAATTACCAGCTTCCTCAACTCGGACCATTTCATGTTTCCTATGGCCCTGCTGCCCTCAGCTTGGACGATATTGTCCCACCAACATAGTGCTGAGTCAGTAAAGGAGTGGGTGGCAAACTTCACCTTCTGATCTTCCCGGCACTCACTGATCTCGAGTACCGCTTCCATCTCCCTTACCCATCGGTGAGCGGTTGCAGCAGTGCCATTGCCATCGAAAGTCGGGGGCTTGCACCTCTGAAATGCCCTGTAACTGCATCCCTTAGTCGTCACCCCTACCGCATCATCTTCCTCTTCATCGGATACTACTATCTCAGGATCCGGTCGTTCCTCTCCCCCCTTGCTTTCCTTCCCAGTTGAACCTCTCCTATCCTCCTTCTCCTTTCTCTCCTCATTCCTCACAGCTCGAATAACATCGGTCACTATAGATGGCATAACTGCCTGCAGGACCTGGTGTACCTCATCAGCAATCTCCTCCCTAGCTGAGGCATTCAGGTTAGCATTCTCAGTTTCTTCATTCCGGTCAGGAACCTCGGGTTCACAGGAGTCGTCTTAGGAGCTTTAGCACTGCTCCTAGTCGTACGCGGACGACCTCTACCTCTAGCAGCCTTAGAAGGTTTCTTCCCAGCCATTTTCCTATGCACTATAAGATTCAAACACTAAAACAGTCATTCAAGGAACAGCTTAGTTTATGTTAAGTATAGTAAGTCCCTAATTACAGTGGCCAGTTGTGATTAGCCACTTACTTTACTCTTCACACCCCAAGCACTTCCTATCCTGACTACATCAGTATCTAAATCTACTAAGATCACATAATCCATATAGCACACGCACATAAGTCTGGTTGACTTTTAAGAAAACAATACCTGATGGCACATGGCTACTCGGGCTGACATCCCTCTTTCTGTCCCATTCTCAGTTTAAGTTAAGGTTTATTTTGAAAAATTTTACCCAATTCACTTAAACTTTGGCTCTGATACCAACTTGTGAGGCCCCGTTCCCGGGCACCTCACAGTTGGTCATTCACAGCATAAAACATACATATTAAAACCTTAAGCAGCGGAATTAATTTTTATCAAAAACCGTTCATTCATTAAATGCTGTTGTTAAGCAATACATTCTAGTTTCTAAGTCATAAAACAATTAGTCAAATGAATTACAAAACAACAGTATCGTCAAAACATAATTTGGATGTCAGTCTTGTCTTGCCGAGTAGCCATCTCAGTGTGCCATCCTCAGCAACCTGTCACCTGCCAACTGGAAAATACATAAAAGTCAGCGTTGCTGAGTGAGTTCTAGTTTTGTAATTAAAATACTTTACTTTACCTTTTCAAATCATGCTATACTTTTGTACATGCCCACACATTATACGTACACGTAGATAATATATTTATTATCTTTCATTTCATTCGTTAGCTTTCATTCATTCATCATACTTCAATATCATTCATTTATCATCTAGATCCCGTCAGGCTTTACCCTCTTCGTGGCACACAGCCACGATTACTGAGGTCGAATGACAGGGATCCCATTCTGTACTTTATTATGATATTTCATTCGTGAGCATACATCCTTCATACTTACAGATAATAATTATTATTATTATTATTCTCATCATTCGTTCAATTCATACTCTTTTCATTACTCTTTCGGTCTTTTCATCTTTTCTTACGAGTCTGTTGCGACAACAGGCCGCTCACCTCAATATCGATCTTTTACGATCGTATGTTAGCCAAGTCTGTTGCAACACATAGTTGCTCACCTCAGTGGCAATCTCACGGATTGCCTGCTAACCGAGTCTGTTGCAACACAAAGTTGCTCACCTCATTGTCAATCTCAAAGATTGACCCTGTGTGCATCCTCCGGGGTAGCTAACCCGCATCACAGTTGAGCTAACACCTGCCAGGGGTGTGCACCTCCATACATTTGCTTGCAAGCCTTTCTTACGTTCATTTACATTCCCTTCTTCTTTACCATTAATCTTTTACTTTATTAATGATAATACTTCTTCGTTAATTCTTAAACATTCTTTGTCATTTCATACCATACTTAATATTTAAATATTAATATTGTTAACAATAATAATATACTGATAATAATATCAGTAATAATAAGGGTTAGTCATTCATCATCATTACATGCATAAAACATCATCATTTATTAACCCTAGTCAACTCTGGTCAAAACCCCGTAAATCAGATTTCCAGAAAATTTCTGTAAAAATTCTAAGTATTTGGGCGTATGAGCCCTGTTGGACCTCTGAGCTTATACTTAGAAAAATTTTCTGGTCATACGACCACTGTTCAGACTTTTCACCTTTTTACTTAGTTAAATTTTCAGACTCATGAGCACTGTTAGGACTCATGAGTACTGTTGGGACTTATAACCCCCATACTTAGCAAATTTTCAGACTTATGAGTCTGGGCGTATTAGGACTGTTGGACATATTACATGCTTGGACTTATGTCCCTACTTAGAATATTTCTAAGGCAAATCCCTGGGCGTATAAGCACTATTCAGACATATTATCTTGTACTTAGTTTTCTAAGTCCAAATTTCAGACATATGACCACTATTTGGCATTATTAGCCGTATTAGCAGCCTGTTCATGTGTCTAATTCATATTCCAGTCCCCAAACATCATAATACTTAGTTCTAAACATGTACATACGATTCCAGGCATAAACTTAACACAAACATAGCCATACGTTCACCCTAAAACATACTCTATAATCATACACATGTACATAACATACGGGTTTCATACACAAATCCATAAAAATATACATACATGTATTTTCCAGCCCCAAAGTCGTTTAAAACAGGTAAAAAGGGGTCTAGAAACTCACCTTTGTTGTCTTCGGGTTTCGATATCCCTTCCTTGAACTTCTCAGTCGTTTTTAACACCTAAAACACACACACATACCACCGAACACACCAGTCACATTTATAAGTACACAAACGGTTCTAGAACCATCCTAAGCATCAAAATTTTGAGGTTTCTCACCAAAAACTTCGAGCTTTCTGGTTCTTCTTCAAAAATCCCGAGAATTTTCTGCTCTTGCTGCTTTCTCTCTCTAAATGTCCGAAGATGGTGATGATATGAAACAAGAGTGGGAGGCCATACCACCTTTTTGTGTAAATAAATATGAACTTTGCACATTTGGCACTTTTGCCCCTCCACTTAAGTTAACTTTTGCTTTCTTTCCTTTTCTTTCTATTTTGTTCTTTTAATTTCTTTAATAAGAGATTACGGGTGCTACAAAACCGTTCTTTACTTTCTTTCAAATCATACTATACTTTCGTACATGATCACACATCATACATACACATAGATAATATCATTATTATCTTTCATTACGTTCGTTAACTTTCGTTCATTCAACGTACATCATTATCATTCATTTCTCATCTAGATCCCGTCAAGCTTTACCCTCCTCATGGCACACAACCACGATTACTGAGGTCGAATGACAAGGATCCCGTTTCGTTTTTTATTATGATATTTCGTTAACGTTCAATTCATACATTCGTTCATTTCATACATATCGCACTTTTCGCACAAATCGCACATTCACATCATCGTACCCGAAGTACATGTCGCACAAGTCGCACACATGAGGTAGCCAAATTGCACACTACATATCACACAGTAAATACCACATCGCACGTATCGGAGCAGTTACCAAAACTGAACTCCCACTGTGTCTATAGTCCCTCATGATATCCATCGTAAATATCACACAAATCGCACCAACGGAGAGGTCACCAAGATCGACTCCCCCTATGTGTGTGAGAACTCTTGGGGTTTAGCCAGAATCACACGCCATCTCATGGGTTAGCCAAAATCGCACGCTACATAATCCACATGAGGTAGCCAAAATCGCACGCTACATAGCACACAGTAAATACCATATCGCACGTATCGGAGCAGTTAACAAAACTGAACTCCCTACTGTGTCTATGTCTTGGTATGACTTAGCCAAGATCGCACGCTATAATACACACACAGTTGAGCTAACAACTCTCAATGGGTTGTGAACCTCCTTTCTTTCTCTTGCAAGCCATCCTTACTCTCATTCATTCGTTTATGCTTGCGTTCATTCATTAAGTTCCTCTTTTCATTATCTTCCACTTTACATTACATAATACTTTCATTACATTCATTAACGTTCATCGCAACCACGGGAAGACAATCATGCATAATAATAAGGAACATAACAACATACAACATCAATCACAAAAGGCAACATCGCACACCCATAACATACATCATGCATAGCATACAACATGCACAAGCACACGACATCGACATCACACGAATCATGCGCATCATATCATATAAAACCATACGGCATCACACATCATCATGCATCGCATCATCGTCATCATCAGCTCATTATCATAAATCATCTTACATCATCCACGCCCATCACATCATCTACAACCCCAAAGGTCCTAGCCTACGTCCGTACCTTCCCGAAAGTCAAACAATACTATGGACATTCTGGTGTATGGACCCTATTCGGTCGCATGGTCTTCCATGCGTATGAGAACACTCAGGCGAATGGACCTCCAGTCTCATAGCCTCCAATCGCATGCTTCCCATGCGAATGAGCCTCAATCGCATGACATCCGGGCGTATGGACCTCAGTCGCATGACCTTCATGCGAATGGCATTCAGTCGCACACCTTTCGTGCGTATGAACTCAATCGCACGACTCACAGGCGTATGGACTCCAGTCGCATGACCTTCAGACGCATGACCTTCAGTCGCATGACCTTCATCCGCATTTCATTCAGTCGCGGGACCTTCATCCGCATCTCATTCAGTCGCATTAATTTCATGCGAATGAACCTCAGCCGCACTCCTTTCGTGCGTATGGACCCAGTCGCATGCCATTCGGACGCATGGACCTCCAGTCGCATAGCCCTAGCTGGGTGCAGAATGCAATTCATCCCGAACTGCAGCTACCAAGTTCGACCTCCAAACTCTTCCAAATCTCTTTTAAGCCCAAATCAGCAATTCTAAACCTTAGGGAAGCATACCATGACACCATTCAAGCACAACCAAGTCCGAAATCAAAATCCAAACGAATCATACACATACGCATACATACACAAACGGGTTTACACCCAAAATACCCAAAAACAATTTTCAGATGTGTTCCAGCCCCAAAATCATTCAAAAACGTGTAAAAGAGGGGTCCTAGAACTCACATAAATGATCCCGTCAAGTAGAGCTTTGATTTGACCTGCTACACTTCGATTTTGCACACTTAAATCCACCCGAACCAAGATTTTCTCCCTTTTTTCTTCTTCTTTTCTCCCTTGGCTGAGTTTTTGGCAAGAATGGGGAGGGTGTGGGCTACCCTCCCCTTTTGTACCCCTACTCATCCATGTCTCTCTCGTTGGCGAGTTTGGTCCCTCGACTTTGGACTTTATTTCTTTTCTTCTTTCGTCGGCTTCAAGAAAATTTTCGGGTGTTACACTAATCCTTAAGATTGCCAAAGATATGAATAGACCTTTATTCATGAGTAGGCTTCATGCCTAGCAGTGTGGGTCAACGGTCAAGGGTTAGCAACCACTTCTATGTTATAATAGTAGGGGTTTGACATCTATTGCTAACCATATGATATAGTGCGGAAATAGTGAAGGGGGTTAATACAACAGTTTCATAAGGTTGGAGAGACTAGAACACTTAACAGATCAAAAAGGGAATCAGCTTAAGTGAAATAATGAACACAAGTAAAGAACAAACCAAGAACACAAGTATATGGTTTCAAGAATGATGTATATTGCTCTTAAGTGTTTTACAAAATGTTATAAAGCTTAGTCCTAAGGACTGGTACCTGAGATACTTTATACTACATCCTATAGCCGGCCATACTTTGAAGACCAACTGAAACACTAATCTAGACAATAAGATCAATGTGAAGTCAAAAGGTAGATTGCCATTTTGACTATTGACTATGATATGCCATAGCTCACGTCCTTATTTATTACAAAAAGGATAAAAGTACAAAGGTAGAAAGTTATAGACTCTAATACCTTAATTTACAGTTGACAAAAGTATGGAATTTTCATCACTTTATATAAGTTGGTGAGTCTTCAGACATGACAGTAAAAAGTGGTTCAAATTTTATCAAAAGCATGTCAGAGAAAGCATGTCTTCTCTATGTTTAGAAGAAACCAGTCTCTTGGCTTCAGAAGACTTTGTCTTGAAGATTCGGAAGACTTCATCTTTGGCTTCGAAAGAATTGGCTTTTTGGCTTCGAAAGATTTTATACTTAGTGTATTTCATTGAGTTGTATCAAATCTTCCGAAGTAACTTTCCTTGTACTTCACAAGTGTATACTGAGATAAATTTGGTTGCATCAGCCTCTAAGTATAACTCTTACATGTAGGCTCTTGCCTTGCGCAATCCTAGATGATTAAAGAGGAAAGATAATAGAAAGAAAAAAAAGATAAGGAACATGATAAAGAAATGTTATAAGTCAAGTGACTATTACGTATGATGACTATGTATTCATTATAAAAGATTTAACGGTATACTTTCTATATTATTTTAATTAGAACTCACTCAGGAACACTGACTTTGTATGCTTATCAGCTGGCATGTAATAATGTTTATTGAGGGTGACATGGAGGTTAGACCTACTTGGCGGTTGGAGTTTGGCATTTCCATATTTCTTTTAGTCATGTTTTGACTTTGGGAGGAACAATGTTACTATCTAAATTTCAAGAACAAATGTAATTTACAACAATGTTTTATGGCATGGTATGAATGTTTTAAGTTTTTCGTTGCGACATCTTATATAATAATGTTTTTATGCTATGAAAGACCAACTGTGAGCTCTCTCAAGATCGGGGCCTTACAGGTATAATGAATATCATCTTGTTCTCCATATAGAATTGGAAGGATTTTTCTTCCGTATCTTTTTTATAGTTTCTGCATATTCAGATGCCTACTCTTTTGCTTCAATGTCAACAAATGGCGAGAAATATGGTGAAGAATCCAAATTAGCACATGTTAAACGCCTAAAATATCAAGAATAAGAGAAACATATATGGATGTTATGGTTTTCTCCTCGAAACTTACTTCCAACCATGTACTCTAAAGTTACCTTGTAGTTTAACACATAGTTATCTTGTAGTTCAACACATGTTTCTCATAGTTTTTGATTTTTTCCTCTTCGTTAAATCTCTTGCAACCTTCTTATAATGAATTTTATCAATTAGTGCTATTCTACTTAAAGTTTTCCTTATGAAATTTCAGCTTTTGTCAGCATAAGCATTACCTTCCACAACATTAGAAAATATGACGAAGCTTAAAACCACAAATCATCAAAATCTAAACATTGTAAAACACAAGAAATATGGAAAAAGCCAAAAATCTTCAACTTTGACATCAAGGCTTTTGTTAAATAACTTCATCGCCTAGAAATACAAACAAATTTCAAATTAAATAACTGA
>CM044016.1:246025-276025 GCA_024085815.1 Flaveria linearis | reverse complement strand
ATCAATTCATACTAACTGAATGACACACCTGGTATTTTGTCTCCGTCAGAACCTTCCAGGCTTCCAGGTAGTGAACAAAAGATGGAACAACAACATCAAGTTTGCCATCACTATGAAAAAAGTAACCACAAGAAAATTACTATAGAATGGCAACTCTTCTACAATTAAGTAGAATAATGGGCAATGCATAAGCTCCTTGGAAAATTCCAAGTTTAATTATTGTATCCATGAATCAGTAAGGTAGCTTAAAATACGACATGACATGAAATATAGACCAACAGAAGAAGGTATAACACTACATTCAAAATAAAGTTTTCAACTCTCTTTACCTGTTGATATCAGCAATCATTGGTGTTGCGTATATGCTAGAACTAACTTCCGTCTGCCATCTTAGCTCCAAATTCTGAGGTCATTGTTTCATATCCTGATTACGAATTAAGAGAACCAAAGATTACTTAACTTATCTAGACTCATGACTCTAAGGGATGTAAGAGTTAGCTGCAAAACTAATCATTGCTACTTGCAGTATGCAGGGAAACATGATCTAGATCCTTTATAAGATTTGGAGTTATAGGTGAAAAGTTAGTGATAACCTAATCAAATTAACATCAGATTATGATTATAATATTTTGATGGGCCAATGATTACTTTAATAAACCACATCCAAACACCATCTAAACAATACGAAAAGAAGATGAGGGTGATGACTAATGACCATGTTGCTTTAAGAGTATAATACAAGACACAAGGTAACTAATTAATCATCTCTTAATACTAAGTAAGGAAATAAGGGGTCATAATATAGCAAAGACATATAATTAGCAAGAACTTTAGATGTCATAGAGCTAGTATTAGTATAGCATGGATGTAAAATTACATTTACATACCGATCAACAAGGGCTTTACTACCATAACACTAAATAGAATAATAATCATTCTATGTTCATACAGTTAATGATACAAATCATTTATTTTTGATACAGTTGACCATAGAAATCATTCTATTTTAATGCAGTTGATGATGCAAGCGCAATAATAATGTGTCATTTCGAATATAGTGATTTAGTAAGTTATGTGCATTAAATACACTTTAACTAAAAATTGGTTTGCCCATTTGACCCATTAAAAAGCAAACATAATAAGAATTAGCCACTTTATAGGTAAATGGGTTTTGACTGGCCACCTATAATTTGTAATGTAAGTTTCTAAGATCAATCCATCACTGTGCGAGATCGTTGACCTAATGTTCCGTTTTTCTAACCAAGATATGTAGACATGCCAAACAGTTTACATGTTTTGCAAACAGTCTTCTCTCCTGTGCATCTTGCATTTGTGAACATGCTTGCGGTTGTTCGTGGGTCCAGACCCTGATATATGCACCAATCATGTAATAGTAAGTTAACATGTTTCGTGTTTTTAATGTTCGTTCAAACCTAACCCATTTTCACCCATACTGAACAAAAAAACGAATTTTTTAGCTGAACCCATTTTGACCCATGAATCAACATTTCCCACCCACCCATTTAGCACCTTTACAGTTTTACGTCAACAGGGCAAGATATATGCAAGAAAACATGTTAAAGATTAATAACCTGAAGAGCACGGCGTAAGGGTCTAACAGGCCCTTTTGCAGCATGTGCACCAAGCCAGGGTGTGTGGCGCCATACGAGCCGCCCATTGCAACCAGCATGAACCTTGCTTGCACCAAGTGCAAGCTCAACATACCACATATCAGGGTTCATCTGCCATAGCACAAAACCACCAGACTCCGCGGTTTTGGATGAGTTTCTATTCTTTATAACTTTTGTAGCCGTCTCTATATCAAACGCCAACATCTTCACTTTCCCCATGGCGTAAGCATTGTGAATAGAGTTTTGCAGCTGCTGACCGCCAGATGCCGCCATGTATTGCTGCAGTATGTATTGTGCTGATGAAGTTTCCTGCAACAACAGCAACCAAACAAATCATTGTAATGATAAGTTGTAACAACTAACAACAATACAACAACCTCCACCATTAAATTCCATTTTTCACTATATTTAATACTCAACTTCCATTCCTTTGCATTTACTCAATAGCAACCAAAAATATGGTCAAGAATCTTGATTCTTGATCCACCTTGTAATAAAAAAATAAAAAAATTCCCTAAGAACAATAAAAGAAATAAATTCCGACTTCAAAAATATGAAAAAGAAACAAAACATTCATCTCCTTTTTGCATTCCCACAAACATGCATATTTCAAATTTGAATCATTGTACCTGAAAACATGTTCTACTTTAAAAAAGAAATGAAAATGATAAGACCAAAGAAAAAAAAGAAAATCACAAGTTGGAATTTCACTTAAAATAACCAAAAAACATAGAAATCCACCAAAAATTTCAGACCATTCACATCCAAATAATCAACTCCTATATTTATAATACAGAATACTAAATCTCTTAATAGACCCTACATGATTAGTATATGCTGCATATAAACAAAACAACAATTGTTTTCAATTGCTATGAAATGTTAAATAGTTGGTAACTCTAGAAGCTGCAGTTCCATTTATATATATTATGGCTGTGAAACGAGGTTATTTAACATGCTACCTTAAGTATGCCATCAAGTTCAAGAATAGTAGCCTGCAATCATACAAATCAGGAACATGTGAGCATAGTTGGATATGTTTTAGTTACATAAAGAAAATTCAATTAATAACAGAACACAGAGAAAACCACAAAGCATTTAATAAGGCCTATAATATTATCCTATGAAATCTATGAAAATGTAACAATTCATTATCCTATGTAGATGTAGGGTGATCAGCTATCAGAGGATCTTAATATGTCTATCTGCTATGATCCAAGGAAGGAATTAAAGTAAACCTGCCTTGTATCCTAGACAACAGAACCATATAAGCATACATACAAGTAACATTGAATGCATTTTTCATGCATAGGCTACTACTGCAGAAACAATTCTTCACCAACTCTGTGGAGCAATGAACAAATAGCAATATATTGAAAGCACCAACTGCAGATAGCACTCATGTCAAAGTAACAAACACAATAAACTACCATAAACTAATTCAACATTTCTTTTCTTCTTTCTGATTAACTATATCACTCGTCACATGCAGCTCATTGAAGAAAACCGATGGTACAACTTTGATGACAATCATATATCACCTATTAATGAAGATGATGTCAAGTCATAACCTGTATACTTGCCACTCATAAGGAGGGCCATAGTTGCAGCCTTTACTATTACGATGCTCAAACTTCAGTGCTACCTATATAAGGAGTAACAAAAAAACAAAACATTAGTTTGATGTAACAGATTATCATGAATAAACAATGCATGTAATGTGTTAGCATACCTCAACCGCATCAGGGCCCGTTCTACCACTGCCACCTGTCACCCTCCTACCAACATAAACCTGCCCAAACCACCCTTGCCCAACTTCCTCTCCATCTTGTAAACAGGAGAATTACCAACTTGTACCTGCACCATATCAAAATATAATAATGAGTTCACGAATTGAACATATTTGTTGGGGTCTTGAACATACTCTAGATGGACCCTTTTCCCATCAATAAAACTATTAATATTTCATCATCCATTTCGCTATCATAAAATACATCTATATTGTAACAACTTGTGTGGCCTACAACTCAATAAACAAACACCCATTTCAAATGATTTCGCACTAAGAAATTGGGTAGACTTTCTTCATCCCACCATGTGCACTCTAATACTTCAAAAGGGAATCAACTAATTCATCCAAAAAACACTGCTACTTTTCGGATACATTTGGAATCCACCATTGATGCTTTGAAGAAAGTGATTGCAAACCACAACTGATGTTGTTTCCCCCAATTCAATCAAGGTTTTACTTGCACATGCTACAACAAAACACACAATATTACAAAAGTATGACGTATTATCGATAAAGATCTACCAGGAATCGATATATACAAGAACCAATCCAAAGAGTAAAGACAAAATATTGTATAGCATTATCTAAATTCTATTAAAAGATTGACATAGACCAACTGACCATAAGATCCTAACAGATACAAATAATAAGAAACTTTTGTAACCAACAAACTTGCATATTGTTCCAATCTGAATCATGCTTAGAACCAAGAAACTGCTTAAACTATGATAAGCAAATCAAAGTGAGGGAATTGATAAAGAAGAAGACTTTACCAATTACCAGAAATACCATCAACCAATCCATTAATCCTCTGACCAGTGATGCAACCAGCCTGCATAACTTCATCAGCAACATCCAAATATAGACATCGCTGAAAGCAAAAGTGAATACAAATAAATCAAACAGCTTTTACTTCAAACATTCAAATAATATGATATTCAAACACCCAAACACCCAATCACCCAAAAATCAACTGCTTATAACCAAGAAACTTGCATAAATTGATTTACAGAACAAGAAGAACTATGCAAACACATCAAATTAACATAATCAAGCATACATAACACAACACTCCATTCGAACGGCCAGGGCATTGAAGTGGGATTGCGATACGTCCCTCGTAACGTATCCATAGGCGGAGTGGTAGGGGAAGTAACGGACGATCGGAGGAAGCCGATGGTCGGAAGTAACCGACGATCGGAAGTAGGTCGCAGCAGGGGAACGGGCGCGTCTTACCGGGATGGTGAATTTACCTTCTTGCCCATTCAATATGCTTTATATAGTAGTTAAGATATATATATATATAATACACACATACACACACACACACACATATATATATATACATACATATATATATACATATACATATACATATACATATATTATATATATGTATATTATATATATATATATAAATATATACATATATATACATATACATATAGATACATATATATATGTATAGATACATATATATATATATATATATATATACATATAGATACATATATATACATATATATATGTATATATATATAGTATGTATGTATATATATGTATGTATATATATGTATGTATATATATGTATATATATGCATATATACATATATACATACATATATATACATATATATATACATACATGCTATATATATACATACTATATATATATATATAAATATATGTGGGTGTGTGTGTGTGTGTGTATAAACTAGAGAAAACCATAATGTTATGTGACTAGAGAAAACCAATTAAATCGTTCACATAACTTAATTTTTTTTATCATTACCCTTTATATTTATATGTGTGTATATATAAATAAGGGTATGGGTCAAATAAAAAACCGTAGCATGGTTTTACATATACGTCACATATAGGTTACATATACGTAACCATTTTTCATTTGAAATAGTGTTACGTATACGTAAGACTCTTCATTCTCGTATTTGTGTTCAACATATATGTATCAAATACTTAAATAACATTTTAACAATTAAGATAACATAACCTTATGAATTATATTATTGGTTTCTGTGGTTTTCTTTAGTTTTCACGTAAATATATATAGAAATAGGTTCACATGAGAACCCTTAGTTTTTATGAGAACCCTTTAATTCATTTTATGGCTATTGATTTTGCGAATTTTTTACTTTTTTAAGATTGATGGCATAGATCAAATGAGGGGCAAATGAGTCTTTTGAACCATTGTACTTAGGTCAACCTAATCTCTATCTATTCTATATAAAAGTCATTTTTTTCTATTCTTATTTAGAAGAACCCCAACTGATAACCTAATCTCTCTAACACCACCACACTACATCCACTACCACTCTACCGCCACCATCACACTTTCGCCATAATTACCATTTCCATCATCTTTGTCACCTCCCACATCCCCTCATCCATCGACCCGAGTCGTCTTTTATACTTTTACACCATGTCATCTTTTTCATCTCGACCACCATGTCATCTTTTTCGTCTCGACCACCACAATATCTTTTTTGTCTCGACCACCAGTCAAACACCACCCTTTCTCCATCGAAGATATGGGTTCAAATATGGGTCAGATCTGGGTTCAAATTTGGTCCAGATCTGGGTTTTGATTTTGTCAGATCTGGGTTAAGATATGGTTTGCACTATCGCCGCCGCCACACCATCTTTTAGATTTAGGTTCAGATATGGGTTCATACTATGGTCCAGATCTGGTTTATCAACGAGAAGTGGGTTTTCCCTCAAAAGAAGAATATGGTTTTTGTTAAAAATGAAGGAAACAAGAAAACCTAGAAGTGGGTTTTCCATAAAAGTAAGTCTCTCTCTTAAAACATAAACCCAAATGAGTTTTAAATCTCTTGTTTAAGCTTTTAAGAATGCTTACACATTAGTAGAAGACACATAAGAGAAAATGTTAATTTTTTAGTTATTGTGGTTTACATTGAAAAATATTAATGGTGTAATTACAATAGTTTACATATTGGGTTAAAATATTTTACAAATTGTTTTACATTATGTTAATTTTTTACAGTGGTGTAGTTTTGTTTATTTGATTTTTTTATAGTTTTGAAATTTAGTTACAGTGGCGAAGTTACATGATTTAAAATCATTTGGTTGTTAGGTTGTTGTAATGATGGTATTACTGTATGTTTGAATGGTGTAATATCGGGTGTAATGATGATTAATTTGTTTTATATTTGTTTTACAAGTTGTTTACGTTTGTTAATATTGGTTTACATTAGTGTACATCGGTTTACATTGATGTAGTGTCGTTTTGTTGTTTTAATGATTGTGCTACTTTTCGTTGGAATGTTGTAATATCATGTATTTAACAGTGTAAGTAGATGTTTTTGTTACAAATTTGCTTATTTGGTTGTTAGGTTGTCATAATATGGATGTTATTATTAATTGGAGTGGTTTATTATCGGGTTTAAAAGTTTGGTACAGTAGTGCAAGATTATATGATGTTACTTTTAGTTATAGTGGTGTAATATCGGACATTAAAGTTTCTTTACAGTGGTGTAACAATAGTGTAAGTCATCAGTATAATTTCACTAATTTATGTAAAAAACACAATTTGCAAGATTATATGGGAATTAAAGAGAAAGTTACAATGAATTTAATAGTGTAATCTATATAAAAAATAACAATGTATAAAAAAGTTATAAAAGTTTTAAAAAAAGGGGAAAATGTTTTAAAAAAAAAAGAAAAGAAAATAGTAGGTAATAGGTGTGGGTTAATTGACTATTTTACTCTTATTGATAAAACAGAAGGAAAAGATCTTGACCACTCAATTTTGATCAATGGTTGATAGTGGGTTAAAGGGTTTTCGCAAAAACAAAGGGTTCTCATTTGAATCACATCTTATACATACATACATACATACATACATACATACATACATACATACATACATACATCCATACATACATACATACATACATACATACATACATACATACATACATACATACATACATACATACATACATACATACATACATACATACATACATACATACATACATACATACATACATACATACATACATACATACATACATACATACATACATACATACATACATACATACATACATACATACATACATACATACATACATACATACATACATACATACATACGTACGTACATACATACATATATATAAAGGAAGGATCCTAAGAAAACCACAATATTATGTGAAAACTAGAGAAAACCAATTAAATCGATCACATAACATAAATTTTTTCTATTATTATCCTTTATATTTATATGTGTGTATATAAAAATAAGGATATTGGTCAAATGAAAAACTGTAGCTTGATTTTACATATACGTCACATATAGGTTACGTATACGTAACCATTTTTCATTTGAAATAGTGTTACGTATATATAAGACTCTTCATTCTCGTATTTGTTGTCACACCCCCGCTGATAGCAGAAACACGGGGAAGGTGAGCTAGACGGGATCGTCATAACACATGGTATATGATAGAGTAGCAATAAAATATGATGACAAGCGTGTCATGACGACACCCGAACACAAATGGAGACTTGTGTCGTGTATAATCAATGTTCACGACAGCATAGTCATAGGCACAACATAAATGATCACATAAACATTGGTGATAACTTGTAAAGTAGATTCCTACAACTCGGGAACAAGTATACAAAAAGTCATGTTCAAGCTTTACAAGGGTAATAATTACAAAATGCATCCTAGGGTCTCCTCTAAAAGGCAACACTCCTAGATCTTCAATTACCCTGATCACCTGAAAAGAAACGCTCAAAACGGTCAACATAATTGTTGGTGAGCTTCGCAGGTTTTAAGTGATAAAAGATGTTAAGATGAAAACAGTAAGTAAGTTTAATAAAAGTTACCGTGACTACACTTATGTATAGGCGGTTTTACTAGTTATAAATAGCTACAGCCAAGCCTATTCATCGGTTCCACCTGGGAATTGATGGCTGTAAAGATGGCATTTCCAAGCATAAATAGTTTATAAATGACGTAGCAAGATCCACACAGCGCATACGTTTAGTTTATAACCAAACCAATCCTTAGGTCCCATTACCGGGATTAATGGTTATATAAAAGGGTTTTCCGTAGCATAGTAAGTTTAACTTGACGTAGCAAGATCCACACAGCGTGTACATGTCAAGTTAAACATGACGTAGCAAGATCCACACAGCGCATACGTATAGGTTCAACCAAACCAATCCTTAGGCCCCATTTCTGGAATTAATGGTTGTATTAAAAGATCCACACAGAAGTCCCACACAGAAGTCCCACACAGAAGTCCCACACAGCCAATTTACAGGTAAAATCACGCAACACATAGCATCAAATAGTAGTGCATAGTAGTGTAAAACCCCTAATTAACATACATAGGGTAACATAGCACATAGTTCCAGTTCATATAGTAGCAATCAGTCAGGAACATCATGTAACCCGGTTTAAGCACATTCTTAGTATACCAGGGATGCTTATATATAGGGTTCTCCGCAGCATTCCCACCACATCCACGATATACTTAGAACGACGCCTAAACCAGTTACATGACATCCGTTTACCCTTAGCATCAATCAACACGTTAAGCAAGATAAGATACTCATCGAGTAGTGGCAGTCTCCCACTAGGGAAGATGTTTTATATCAAGTTAAGTAAGCGAGCATTCTTTTCCCCCAAGTTTGGAAATGCTATAAAAGTTATTTAAGCATAAAAAGGGGCCACGAAACTCACTGAATAGATGATAAGCACAACGATGAAGTATCCCAAGGGTTAGATGCTATGAACCGTCAAACACCTATTGACAGTTACTGACAAGCATTAATAATGATCATAAAGCATAAGATGATATCAATAGGCTCGGGCAGTTTCGGTTCGGTCGTGGGTAGTACACACATAAGCAGTCACACACATCTTAGACTAGATTATTTTAAATAGTATGTGCCTGTTAATAGCGTTGACTTTAATCTTTGTGGTCAAGCTATGACACTTTATTAATATTACATTATCGTCGTGAGATCTCCGAAGAGGGGATCCGTACGCACACACACATCCTTAGTCATACAATAGGACCGGACGCACGACTGACACTCCATTCGCACGAGTGGACTTTCAGTCGTACGAATTAGCTACTTTCGTACGATTGAACCTTCATTCGTGCGACTAAGCACTCAGTCGTACCATGCAAGACTCAGTCATACGACCCAACCTCCATACACCCGATTGGACCTCCATTCGCACGAATCAGCTTCATTCGTGCGATTGAACATTCATTCGTGCGATTGGACTTTCAGTCGTACGACTCACGCACAATCGCACACAATCTCACTCGCACTGACTCATTCGCATGACTCATTCGTTCGCACAGGCTCATTCGCACACACATTCATTCGCACAGACTCATTCGCATGACTCAGTCGTGCGATTTGCCCAACCGCACGGCTCAGTCGCACGACGCACTCATACGCCTAACCTTGTTGCACGATTCACTCGGCCGAATAGCCCAGTCGCCCTGCACAGTAGGTCGCGACTGCACAGACCATCGAGCAGCGTCCAGCTGCTCCGAGCATGGGTTTCACGCACCAAGAACCTCCAGAACACTAATCCTAACATGTCTAGACAAGAAGCACACTCAAGAACACAACATGCAAGCCCACACGACCTCATGTGCTCGGATGAAGCCGAGCACCCGAAACCCTAGAAAACACAGCAGGTAAATCGAGCAATAAACGGGTCAAACGAGGTTATCTACCTGCTAGGAACGAGTATACACGATGACACTCAAGATTTGACGGTGGAAACGCGAGAAATCGAGCGGTTTAGGTGCTAGATTGATGTAGAGAGGAAGAAGAAGAAGATGGTCGATGAAGAAGAAGAAGTGTAGAATGGCTGGGAATGGGGTTTTTATACCCATCCCAGGTTTGCAAAATGTCCCTTTTAGTCCCTGTACTTTGCCCCGAGTTCCTAATTTTGTTTCGGTTGAAAACGTTATTTGTTAGTCTTGTTTTTATTAATGATAAACGTCGTTAATGTTATTTTACAAGTTAAAAATGGTTTTATACGTGACAATGGTTTTTATATAAAAATGGCGCGTTTAGTGTTAACGGGGCAAATCTCAGAAAAACGTCTTAAGGTAATGACAAGGCAAGCAACGATAGCACGCATAGAAGGATAACTAAGCAAAGCAAATATGGTATCCACGTAGTTGGTTTATCAAAATGAGGAATGACTGATAACAAAGGTTAAATCAAACACGCTAAATGACGGACCTTCGGTGACGGATGTCACATTTGTATTCAACATATTTGTATCAAATACTTAAATACCCTTTTAACAATTAAAATAACATAACCTTATGAATTGTATTATTGGTTTCTATGGTTTTCTTTAGTTTTCACGTAAATATATATAGAAATAGGTTCATGTGAGAACCCTTAGTTTTTATGAGAACTCTTTAATTCATTTTATGGCTATTGATTTTACGAATTTTTTACTTTTTTAAGATTGATGGCATAGATCAAATGAGGGGCAAATGAGTCTTTTGAACCATTGTACTTAGGTCAAACCTAATCTCTATCTATTCTATATAAAAGTCATTTTTTTCTATTCTCATTTAGAAGAACCCCAACTGATAACCTAATCTCTCTAACACCACCACACTACCACTCTACCGCCACCATCACACTTTCACCACAATTACCATTGCCATCATCTTTGTCACCACCCACATCCCCTCATCCATCGACCCGAGTCGTCTTTTATACTTTTACACCATGTCATCTTTTTCATCTTGACCATCATGTCATCTTCTTCATCTCGACCACCACAATATCTTTTTTGTCTCGACCACCAGTCAAACACCACCCTTTCTCCATCGGAGATATGGGTTCAAATATGGGTCAGATGTGACATCCGTCATCAAAAGGTCCGTCAATTAACGTGTTTCCGTTAACTTTTCTTAGAAAGTTCATTCCTCACCTTTATAAACTATTCGTGTGGGTATTATACTTGCTTATCATTTTTACACTTGTGTTCTCATCGTTAGCGTCTCTAACCTTGAAACCGTTACAATTGCCCTTATCGTTATCATTAAAATATACTATTTATATATATTATTATTGACATTAATAAAACCATCTTTAGGTTACAAATATCATTAATTCCCTTTTTATCATTAATATAACTAGCCGATTTAAGTCGTTTTCAACCGAAGCAAAATTTGGGAACTGGGGGGTAAGTGCAGGGACCAAATGTGACATTTTGTCAAACTAGGGCTCGGTAAAAATACCCATATTCCAGCCCTAGCCTTCATAACTCCCTCTTCTCCTTCATCATCTTCTTCTTCCATTTCTCCACCTCCTTGCACCGAACCGCCCCGTTTCTTCGCGTTATCACCGGCAAAGCCTCGGCTACCGCAGAGACTACTCCTTTCTTGCAGGTAGACGACCTTGGTCGTCCCTTTTCTTGCTTGCTTACTTCTGCGTTTTTAGGGTTTTGGGTGCTCGGGGCCAACCCGAGCACATGAGGTCGCGTGGGTGCATGTGTTGCCTTTCTGCGTGTTCTTCTTGTTTGTACATGTTTGAAATGTGTTTCTGAAAGTCCTTGCGGTGTCAATCTCGTGTACGGAGCAGCCGAAGGCTGCTCTGCACTTCTGCAGTCATGATTCTGCTGTTCAGGCGACTGGGTCTGTCATGCGACTGAGTTGTGCGAATGGGTGTGTCGTGCGACTGAGTCCATGCGACTATGTGAGTCGTGCGACTGAGGCCATGTGATTGCGTGAGTCGTGCGACTGAGCCTATGCGATTGTGTGTGTCATGAGATTGAGTCATGCGACTGTGTGTATTCATGCGATTGAGACTATGCGGATGAATGTGCACGATTGTGCGTGTATCGCACGACTGAATATCTAGTCGCATGAATGGAGGTTCAGTCATACGAATGAAGCTAATTCGTACGAATGAAGGTTGAATCGTGCGAATGGATGTTGAGTCGTGCGATTGGGTGCTGTGTGGTACGACTGAATGCTGAGTCGCACGAATGAGGGTTCAATCGTACGAAAGAAGCTAATTCATACGATTGAAGGTTGATTCGTGTGGATGGAGTGTTGTGTCGTGCATCTGGTCCTGCCATGCGATTGGAGTTGTTGTGTGTGAGTTTCTCATTGTGTGTAGTGTGTGTTTGTCGTGTGATGTTACGGTGACATCGACGCGGGTACCGTTGCTAATGACAATCTTTAAAATTAACATTATCAAACTTATTAATGTTATTCCAAATCAAATCAACGTAATATTTTACAATTATCAACAATCGATTTGCAACGCTAACATTTACTAAGTATTTCTCTAATAGCAATGACACTTTTACACAAATATCATCGGCAATGGCAACGATTTCTAGTACTGGGATCTACATAAGATCTAATACTTATGTCTATTTGTGTGCGTTACACGCTACCAAACCAATACAACCCGAACTGACCGAACAATATCATTTACTTTATACGTATCATTAATGCTTAACAATAACTGTCAATAGGTGTTTGACTGTTTACTACATACAACATTTGGAAACTTTCATCATTCATACTTGCCACCTAACAAGTGTTCCGTGGCCCCTTTTTATGCTTATACAATATTTCAATCATTTACAAACATGGGGGAAAAGTATGCTCACCCACTTTCTTATGCTGTACAATTTACATACTTGGAATCAACGTGATACTGTCTTGTGAGTACTTATCTTATACATTCATGAGTCGTTGTGTGGTTCTTTCTTTACAACCATTTAATTCTGGTGTTGGAACCGACGGATAGGTATTGGTAGTACTACTGGGTTGACACCCCCACCCTCGTTAGATGGTTTACCAGTTGGTACCATCAGTAGCCAGGAACGGGCCTTGGGTGAATATATTCTGACAAGTTGTTGTGTGTATGTCATTAGGTTTGGTTGTAAAGCTCATGGTTATGTGATTTTGCTTACTTGTAACTGTATGCACGTGTAAGGCCCCGTTCCCGGGAAGCCTCACAGTTGGTTAATCATAGCATAAAAATCACCTTATAACCAAAACATTGCAGCGGAATTAAATAAACATTCACTTAAACTTGGAAATAATATTATACTCATGCATTTGTCTTTAAAAGGAATAAAACATGGTGCATGGTCTTAAATTACAATAAAGATTTCATAGACAGGAATGCCATCCATTGCTTGCCAAGTAGCTCGTTGGTGCCATCCTCAGCATCAGCACTTACCTGTTCACTATTATGCATAAAAGTCAGCTTTGCTGAGTGAGTTCTAGTTTTATATACAAAAGAAAATATAAGCTTTATCCTCCATATAATGACCACGCATACATCATACTACATAACATTTCTTGCATCATATTAAGCATGTTCATTATCTTTCATTCTTTCATCATCTTTCATTACATCATAAGCGAGATTGCACAAAGCAAAGCTCCATGTTGATCGACAACGAATGTCGATCCCCGTCGGTACACATCATCATGGTAGCTAACCCCCGACAGTTGATCCACATTGCAAGGCACATAGCCCGCTCATGAATACGGATCCATCATCATACATCAGACTCACCTAAGTGAAGTCTATCATAGTGCTTGCAAGGCTTTTCATTATCAAACGGGCCCAGGGTAACATTCGTTAAGTTCCACTTCTCACTAATATTATCTTCCACTTAATATATAATACGTAACTTATTAAGTACACAACATACCAAGTACTAGTCATCATAAAACGTAACCGACCCTCCGCGGGACAGCGGGGCTTCGGGGGCGGCAGCTCCTGACAGTGGGGTCCTAGGGGCAGCAACCCCTAGTGGGGTCCAAGGGGCAACGCCCCTGGCTGGGGCCAGGCTGCCAGGTCAGCGCACAAAAATTTTATTTTAAGGACTTTATAAAGCATATTTTGTTATAAGAATATTTATTTTCTTGTTAAAACTGCTTGAAATCCTCACCTTGAAAACCTTATGTTTACTATGCATAATAGCCCCAAAAACATAGAAAAACGTTTAAATAAGGGGATCTAGAACTCACCTGGATATCGTGTGTAACTTCTAAACTAAGCATTCTAGGCTAGGATCACACTACATAGCCTGCAGATAAGTTGACACTTAAAGGGGTTAATTTCTCCCTAATTTCGCTATCAGATAAGCAGATCGCTGGCAGTTTCGCTGGCAGTTTCGCTGCAGTTTCGCTGCCAGCTTCGCCCAGCAGTTTCGCATGAGAGTTTCGCTGTCAGATGCGTCCAACTTTCGTTGGAATTTCCTACTTTCGCAATATCTGTAGGTCAACCTGGGCACTAGCGAAATTACCAGCGAAACTGTAGTTTCGCTGGAAGTCTTTTAGTTTCGCTGGATGAGTGCACAGTTTCGGTGTATGAGTGCATAGTTTCGCTGATCGGGGGCACAGTTTCGTTGGATGAATGAAAATGAAGAACCAGCCTGTTTTTAACCCAAAATCTTAACTTTTTATGTCCAAATCCTTGGTTTACCATCCATGAAACCATATCTAACCTTTTTACACGTTTTCATACGTAAAAATTTAACCTTTATGTGTTTCTATAAAACTTTTCAAAACCCAAAACGCTAGAAACCGGGTTTGATCAACAAAAGGGTTTAGAGGTCGATTCTTACCTGGATTTCTTGCTCTTTTCTTATGGTTTGATGCTCCAATAACCAGATCTTCAATCTTTTAACCTTTGAAGCTCCAAATCTTGAGTTTTCTTCACTTTCTCTCTCTATTTTCTCTCTCTATGAATTTTGGTGGCTAGGGTTCAAGTGTGGAAGATGGTGGCTGACTAGGTGGGTTTGAAGGCTGATTATGGGCCCTAAATCACTTAGGCTCTTGCCCATAAGCCTAATTAGCCCATAACCCATTCCCTTCCTTTATTAAATACCCACAAATTAAGCCTATTATCCTCGATGACTCGTTTTGACTTTTCGGGGTGTTACAAGTCTCCCCCACTTATTTAGGTTTCGTCCTCGAAACCTTTCAGTCATCAAACAATTGAGGATAAAATTTCCTCATCTCCTCCTCGATCTACCATGTAGATTCTGATCCTTTTCTGTGTCTCCATTGTACTCGTACCAGCGGAACCACTTTATTACGTAAGTGCTTCTCTTTCCAATCAAGGATGGCCACCGGCTGCTCTACATAGTTCAGCTGTTCATCGATTTCAATGTCTTCTAATGGTAGAACTGAATCATTGTCTGCCAGACATTTCCTAAGATGAGATACATGGAACGTAGGGTGAATTCCACTCAACTCATCGGGTAGTTCTAATCTGTAGGCCACTTCCCCTACCCTTGTGACAATACGGAATGGCCCTATGAACCTTGGGCTTAACTTCCCCCGTTTTCGAAACCTGATGATCCCTTTCCTGGGAGATACCTTGAGCATAACCTTGTCACCAACCTCGAACTCTATCAGTCTACGCCTCTTATCAGCATAAGACTTCTGGCGATCCTTTGCGGCTTTCATGAATGCCTTAATCTTATCTAACTTCTCGGTTGTGACTTTAATCACTTCAAGACTTCCTAATTCCTTTTGCCCTATGTCACCCCAACACACGGGCGGTCTGCACTTCCTACCGTACAACATCTCATAACGTGGCATACCAATGCTGGCATGGTAACTATTATTATATGAGAATTCCGCCAACGGTAAGTGCTCATCCCAACTTCCTCCAAAATCAATTACACAAGCTCGTAGCATGTCTTCTAATGTCTGAATCATTCTTTTCGACTGACCATCCATCTGTGGGTGTAAGCCGTACTAATATGCAGTCTAGTCCCCATTGAGTCGTGAAACCTCTTCCAAAACTTGGACGTAAACCGCGTGTCCCTATCCAGAACGATAGACACTGGAAAGCCGTGACGAGCCATGATCTCTTTAATAAATAACTCCGCCAACCTCTCAGAGGAAAAAGTCTCACGAATTGGTAGGAAATGGTCGCTCTTTGTCAAACGGTCAACAATCACCCAAATAGCATCACTTCCTCTCGCCATGCGAGGTAGCTTCGTGATGAAGTCCATTGTGATGTGTTCCCATTTCCATTCAGATAATATCCAAAGGCTGGATCTTCCCATATGGCTTTTGGTGCTCTGCCTTCACTTGCACACAGGTCAGGCACTTGCTCACGTACTTAGCCACGTCATGCCTCATTCCTGGCCACCAGTAATCTCTCTTCAAATCCTGATACATCTTTGTGGCACCAGGTTGGATGGAATATCGGGTCTTGTGAGCCTCATCCATGATCTTCTCCCTCAAATCCCCATAGAGAGGAATCCACATCCACCCGAATCGGGTTCTAACACCAAGGGTGTTTTCTCCCAATTCTGATTCCTGTCCTGTCATCCTTTTAGAGTTGACTCTATTACCTTCCCTGTCTCATGTTGAGATTCTTTTGTTCAAAGAAATACTTCAAACTTTTATGGTCAGTGAAGACGGTGCATTTCACCCCATATAGATAGTGCCTCTAAATCTTCAATGCAAACACCACTGCAGCTAACTCCAAATCATGGGTAGGATAATTGGTCTCGTGGACCTTTAATTGTCTAGAAGCATAGGCTATCACCTTCCCTCGCTGCATTAACACGCAACCCAATCCTGCATACGAGGCATCCGAGTAGACTACCAGTTCCTCGTTCCCCTCAGGTAACGTCAAGACAGGGGCTTGAGTAACCTCATCTTTAGTTCTAGGAGGGCGTTCTCCTGATCAATACTCCATTCATACTTCACGTATTTCCGGGTCAGCTTAGTCAAAGGAGAAGCTATCTTGGAGAAATCCTGGATAAACCTCCTATAGTAACCTGCCAGGCCTAAGAAACTACGAATCTCAGATGGCGTCCTTGGAGGTTCCCATTGCATTACCGCTTCAACCTTTGTAGGATCCACCCTAATCCCCTCGAGGTTAACCACATGACCCAGAAATTGAACTTCTCGAAGCCAAAATGCACATTTAGAGAACTTAGCATAGAACTTTTCGCTTCTGAGCGTCTCTAATACTTCTCGAATATGATCGGCATGTTCTTCTTCACTTTTTGAATAAATCAAGATGTCATCGATGAACACTATTACCGATTTATCCAACATCGGCCGACATACCCGATTCATAAGGTCAATAAAAGCAGCTGGCGCGTTAGTTAAACCAAAGGACATGACGAGAAATTCGTAGTGTCCATAACGCGTACGGAACGCTGTCTTAGGAATATCTTGTTCTTTCACCTTCAATTGGTGGTAACCAGACCACAGGTCTACCCTTGAAAACCAGCTGGTGCCCTGAACTTGATCGAACAAGTCGTCGATCCTTGGTAACGGGTACCGATTCTTTACTGTCAGCTTATTGAGCTCGCGATAGTCAATCACATCCGCATGCTGCCATCTTTCTTCTTGACGAATAAAACTGGAGCACCCCATGGAGAGATACTCGGTCGGATGAAGCCCTTATCCAATAAATCTTGCAACTGGTCCCTCAGTTCTACCATCTCTGAAGGAGCCAATCGATACGGTGCTTTAGCGACGGGCTGCGCTCCCGGTAGCAAATCAATCTGGAATTCAATTTCGCGGTCCGGCGGCACACCAGTCAGGTCTTCAGGGAATACGTTAGGAAAATCACGCACCACTGGTACACGGGATAATTGTAGCTCTGGCGTATCCACATCCCTTACATAGGCCAAGTAAGCACTGCACCAACGCCTCAAGTACTTTTCGGCCGTGATCATCGACACCACCTTTGGTATACTGCACGCTCTATCCCCGCGAACCGTAACTGAGCTACCATCAGGTGCGATTAGGCTAATTATCTTTTTACTACATACTATATTTGCTTCATAGTCGGCCAACCAATCCATGCCTAACACCACATCAAAACCTCCTAAGGTCATAACATGCAATCTAACAGGGAACTTATAACCTTCCAACTCTATCAGGCAACCCTCAACTACCTCAGTCACCTTGGTGGACTCACCAATGGTTGTTTCTACATAAAAGGGCTCGTCTATTTTTCTACTCTTATTATGCAATAAACGACAAAAGGCAGTAGACACAAAACTCCTACTAGCACCAGAATCAAAGAGCACAGAGGCATATTCGTGGTCCACCAGAAACATACCTGAAACTACTTCTGGATCTGCCCTGGCCTCCCCACGAGTTATGTTGAATGCCCTCACCTTTGCCTTCGAACCATCACCCTTTCCCTTATCTCCAGCTTTAACCGTTCCTGATCCTCTTGATTTTCCTTTCTTGCAGTCCCTCTCCACATGTCCCATCTCGTCACACTGGTAACACTTCACCGCCTTGCAATCCCTAGCATAGTGGCCCTCACCCCCACATTTAAAACATTTTCTAGTCCCAACTCTACACTCCCCTAAATGACCTTTTCCACATTTTCTACAAGCACCTCCTTGACCTGTATTTCCCCGTCTCTCTGACTGATCCTCATCTCTCATCCTCTTCTCCCCACTCCTGAAGTTATCACCTCCGAACCTCTTCCCATTTCCATTCTTGTTCCCACTCCATTTCTCCACCTTCTTCTGTACGGGCATTGGGTCTCTCTCATCGTACAACCTCCCATCTAAGTCCACCACAGACCTAAATGTGTCTGGTCTAGCCGCAATCATGTGCCTCCTGATATCCACAGGAAAACCCTGCATGTATCTCTTGATCTTCTTGGATGTGGGTGTTACCATGTCTGGCATAAGTCTTGCAAGTTCATTGAACTAGGAGGTATACTCTTGATGAGTCATGTTCCCAGCCTCTAAACACAAGAACTCCTTCTCAATCTTGTCTAATTCCCGATGGAGACAATACTCCTCCAGCACCAACTCCTTCAACTTAGACCACTTCATTTTGGCTATTGATCGCTTTCCTTCAGCCTGGACAATATTGTCCCACCAGCACAATGCTGAGTCAACGAAGGAATGAGTGGCAAACTTAACTTTCTGATCTTCACGGCACTCACTAATTTCTAGTACCGCTTCCATTTCTCGAACCCAATGATGGGAGGCAGTAGCATTGTCGTTACCGTCAAAGGTCGGGGGCTTGTACATTTGAAATGCCCCATAGTTGCACCCCCTAGTCGTCTCTCTCTCAGACTCCTCACCACTGTCGTCATCATGGACTACCACCTTAGGGTTTGATGGCTCCTCTTCAGATCCCTCCGTCCTCCCAGTAGACCTTCCAGAATTCTTCTCATTTTCCTTCCCCTTCTTATCAGCTTTTTCTCCATCCTTGACTGCTTTGATCACCTCGGTCACCACCGAGGGTAAGACATTTTGCATGACGTTGTAGACTTCATCGGCGATAGCCTCCTTCACAGTGGATTTGAGGGTGGCTGATCCCTCACCCTCCGGGTGACTATGGAGGTCTAACTCCTCGTGAATAGTCTCGGGAGCCTTAGCTTTGCACCTGGTGACACGTGGTGTAGTAGTACGACCACCTCGAGGACGTCCACGTGTAGCTTTCCCAGATTTCCTGCCCGCCATATCTAATTCCTATAAGATTTAAACACCGAAATGGTTACAAGTATGGTAAGTCCTTAATTACAGTGGCCAAGTGTTATTAACTACTTACCTTACCCTCCTGTCCCAAGCAATCACTATCCTCACACATTTCAGAATTCAAATCTACACGCATATAAAACAAATAACACACGCACATAATACCAGTTTACTTGAAAATTTTACTTGATGGTACGTAGCTACTTAGGTTGGCATCCTTCCTTTGGCCCCATTTTCAGTTTAAGTTTAGGTTTGAAAAAAAATGTTTTACCCATTTCTCTTAAAATTTGGCTCTGATACCAACTTGTAAGGCCCCGTTCCCGGGAAGCCTCACAGTTAGTTAATCATAGCATAAAAATCACCTTATAACCAAAACATTGCAGTGGAATTAAATAAACATTCACTTAAACTTGGAAATAATATTGTACACATACATTTGTCTTTAAAAGGAATAAAACATGGTGCATGGTCTTAAATTACAATAAAGATTTCATAGACAGGAATGCCATCCATTGCTTGCTAAGTAGCTCGTTGGTGCCATCCTCAACATCAGCATTTACCTGTTCACTATTATGTATAAAAGTCTGCTTTGCTGAGTGAGTTCTAGTTTTATATACAAAAGAAAATATAAGCTTTATCCTCCATATAATGACCACGCATACATCATACTATATAACATTTCTTGCATCATATTAAGCATGTTCATTATCTTTCATTCTTTCATTATCTTTCACTTCATCATAAGCGAGATTGTACAAAGCAAGAGCTCCATGTTGATCGACAACGAATGTCGATCCCCGTCAGTACACATCATCATGGTAGCTAACCCCCGACAGTTGATCCACACTGCAAGGCACATAGCCCGCTCATGAATACAGATTCATCATCATACATCAGACTCACCTAAGTGAAGTCTATCATAGTACTTACAAGACTTTTCATCATCAAACGGGCCCAGGGTAGCATTTGTCAAGTTCCACTTCTCATTAATATTATATTCCACTTAATATATAATACGTAACTTATTAAGTACACAAAATACCAAGTACTAGTCATCATAACACGTAACCGACCCTCCGCAGGACAGCGCGGGTTTGGGGCGGCAGCCCCTGACAATGGGGTCCTAGGGGCAGCAACCCTTAGTGGGGTCCTAGGGGTAGCAACCCCTAGTGGGGTCCAAGGGCAACACCCCTGGCTGGGGCCAGGCTGCCAGGTCAGCACGCAGAAATTTTATTTTAAGGACTTTATACAGCATATTTTGTTATAAGAAAATTTATTTTCTTGTTAAAACCGCTTGAAATCCTTACCTTGAAAACCATGTGTTACTATGCATAATAGCCCCAAAAACATAGAAAAACATTTAAATAAGGGGATATAGAACTCACCTGGATATCGTGAGTAACTTCTAAACTAAGCCTTCTAGGCTAGGATCACACTACACAGCCTGCAGATAAGTTGACACTTAAAGGGTTTAATTTCTGCCTAATGTCGCTGTCAGATAAGCAGTTTCGCTGCCAGTTTCGCTACCAGTTTCGCTGCAGTTTCGCTGTCAGTTTCACCCAACAGTTTCGCATGACAGTTTCGCTGTCAGATGCGCCCAACTTTCATTGAAATTTCCTAGTTTCGCAATATCTATAGGTCAACCTGGGCACTAGTGAAATTATCAGCGAAACTGTAGTTTCGCACCAGCGAAACTGTAGTTTCGCTGGAAGTCTGTTAGTTTCGCTGGATGAGTGCACAGTTTCGCTGGATGAGGGCACAGTTTCGCTGATCGGGGGCACAGTTTCGCTGGATGAATAAAAATGAAGAACTAGCCCGTTTTTAACCCAAAATCTTAACTTTTTACGTCCAAATCCTTGGTTTACCATCCATGAAACCATATCTAACCTTTTTACACGTTTTCACACATAAAAATTTGATCTTTATGTGTTTCTTTGAAACTTTTCAAAACCCAAAACGCTAGAAACCGGGTTTGATCAACAAAAGGGTTTAGAGGTCGATTCTTACCTGAATTTGTTGCTCCTTTCTTATGGTTTGATGCTCTAACAACCAGATCTTCAATCTTTTAACCTTTGAAGCTCCAAATCTTAAGTTTTCTTCACTTTCTCTCTCTACTTTCTCTCTCTATGAATTTTGGTGGCTAGGGTTCAAGTGTGGAAGATGGTGGCTGATTAGGTGGGTTTGGAGGCTGATTATGGGCCCTAAATCACTTAGGCTCTTGCCCAGAAGCCTAATTAGCCCATAACCCATTCCCTTCCTTTATTAAATACCCACAAATTAAGCCTATTATCCTCGATGACTAGTTTTGACTTTTCGGGGTGTTACAGCACGGTATTCCACAACAATTACTATACAGCATCAATTACTTATTTACAATTTAAACCTGCAAGCTCACCAACAATTTTGTTGACCGTTTTGAGCATATCTTTTCAGGTGACAATGATAAATCAAGATCTAGGTGTGTTGCCTTAGCGGAGACCGTAGGATGCATTTTTGAGACTAAACATACTTGACAAACATTCATTTTGAATCATTGTTGTAGTCTATTAAACAATCTTCATTCTTTTGGATACTTGTTCCAGGGTTGTGGGAATTACATTACAAGGATACAATATTTGGTTATGTGAATCATTTACAAGTTTATGCTTATGACTATACTGTCATGAATATTGACTAAACACGACACAAGTGTCCTTTGTGTCGGGTGTTGTCATGACACGCTTTATCATCAATTACATATATTGCATCTCTATTGTTAACAATGTGTTATAACGATCCCGTTTCGTTACATCCCCGTGTTTCCGCTCTCAGCGGGGGTGTGACAGACTGGTATCAGAGCCATTGGTTATAAAGAATTAGGCAAATCACTTGACCTAGACTATAACCTAGGAACCTTCATGTAGAATGCATGCTAGGATTGGCTTGCGTCTGATATTACATGTATGTTCCTATATACTTGTTCTCTATCTCTATACTTGTTCTCTGTCTCTATGTCTTGTTATCTGACTATCATGAGGAAGGCACTGTTACTCTTATTCTTTCCTCACGGGATGCTTTCTACTGGACTCTTCCATTCCTATGTGCGCCGCATTATACTATTTGGTTTAGATACCTAACCTGAAGGGATCTTCATAGATTACGCGAAGCGTTGATCCCGGATATTGAGTCCGACCCTGTGATAGTTATGCCTGAGGTCCTGAAAGAAGAAGGGATAGGCAACTTTTGTTATACTAATTGAGATTGTGTGCTTGGAATCTATTTGTTATGACAGACTACTGTTGGAATACTATTGGACCATGGGCATGAGAACTTACACAATCTGTGCATGATGAATGGTGTCAGTATTGTGATGTTAGCTTGGGTAGGTGAAGCTTAGGGTGACCACGCAAGGCAAATTACCATTACAGGTGCACACGTAATTGCAATTTTCAATGCATGTGAAGCCTGGTGAATCTTACCATGAGGTAACGATCATAGTTAGTACAAGTCTTCTATTCTATACCTTAGGACACTAGAACTATAATTCTAGTAATACCTTGTTAAGGATGATGAAACATTCATAACATCTGCTATTACTTAAGTCCTATCCTACTTAGATCCTTCATGGGATTTCAATTATGATATTGATATTATTCTCCATGAAACATTTCTCCGTTTAGCATTTCAGTAACTATGGAACTGAATAAATGCTTAGAATGAATGTGGACTTCAAAGAGATGTAGAAGAGTGATGATACTCTCTACACACACATTACGTTATTCATTGGGATGATGTTAAGGAAAATCGGATGTCATGTAACCGGTTTAATCATCATTCTCGGTATATCATGGATGTGGTGGGAACGCTGCGGGGAACCCTATATATAAGCATCACCGGTATACTAAGAATGTGCTTGAACTGGGCTACGTGATGATCTTGATTGACTGGAGAATGAAATGTTGAAACTTGATGAGTGGAGTTATACGTGTATCTTAAAGTGACTAAAGTTTACATGTTTACTCCTTTTATGATTAGATAATGTCGCCTCGAAGAGTCACCCGCGGTACAAATCGTGAGGGTGAGACCCCACGGGGCAGAGGTAGAGGTAGGCCACCAAGAACAGGTGGTTGTCCCGCCGGCATCAATCAGGGAGCTGAAAACCCAGACATAGCTACCATGATCGCTCAGCAGCTAGCCGCACTGATTCCTACTATACTGACCCAAGTGAGCGACACTCTTCTGAATCATAATGTCCACGGGGATAATGATACTAACAATGAGCATAACCATGGAACAGGGGAAGATACTGAGAATGGTGGAACAACTGGTAATGAAACTGGGGTTGTTAATACAAGACAGGGATGTTCTTATAAGGAATTTGTGGCCTGCAAACCGAAAGAATTTGATGGGAAAGGTGGAGCGATAGCTCTAACAAGATGGCTTGAGAAGATGGAGGCAGTGATCGATATCAGCGAGTGCCTAGACAGTCAAAAGATTAAGTATGCCACGTGTTTAGTACAGGGCAAAGCACTAACTTAGTGGAACACACAGATTCAAGCGAGGGGAAGAGAATCAGCAATGCAGATGACCTGGGATGAGTTTAAAGTGTTAATCACTGAAGAATACTGTCCACTCAATGAGATCCAGAAGCTGGAATAGGAGTTTTGGAATCATGCTATGGTAGGAGCTAGGAACGCAGCGTACACTAATCGTTTTCATGAGTTGGCAAGATTGGTTCCACACCTGCTGACTCCAGAATCAAAGAGGATTAAAAGGTATATTTGGGGACTTGCGCCTCAAATCCGAGCAATGGTAACTGTAGCTGCTCCTCCTACGACCCAGAGTGCAATTCTGAAGGCTGGCGCTCTAACTGATGAGATGGTGAGAACATGAGTCTTAGGAAGAGGGGCAAAGAAAAGAAAAGATGTTGGGGAAACAAACCGGTCTAGTGCCGGGAAATTTGATAAGAGGGCCAAGACAACAAGAAATTTTATGGCCGTGATAGGTGTAACTTCCATCATCCCCCAGCAATGCCGTGCAGGGTGTACGTGAATTGCAGACCCCCGGGGCATCTAGCGAAAGACTACAGAGTGGCGCCGAATCTGGTGGCACCGGTCAATGTGGTTAACCCCACCGGGAATGCCAGGGTCTATTATGAGTGTGGAAACCCGGGTCACTACCGGAACATGCGCCCCAGACTGAATCGTGTGTCGGGTCAACAAGGGAACAACCAGCAGCACGTGATGGCCATAGCTGGTAATCAAGGCCAAGGGAATCAAGGAAATGTTACCAGAGGACGTGCGTTCATTATCGGAGCAAATGACGCCCGTCAGGACCCGAATGTCATTACGGGTACGTACTTGCTCAATCACCACTTCGTATCTATATTGTTTGATACTGGAGCAGACAATAGTTTTATATCCTCTGAATTTGCTCACATGCTTGACTTGAACCCTAGTAGGCTAGAAACTAGCTTCTCCATAGAAATGGCCAACGGTAGAGTTTTACAGGCCGATGAAATTATTAGAAAGTGCTCGATGATATTGGAAAACCATGCCTTCGATATAGTCTTAATAACGTTTGAGCTGGGAAGTTTTGATGTGATTGTGAGAATGGATTGGTTGTCGAAACACAGAGCTGAGATTGTTTGTCGGGAAAAAGCAGTACGAATCCCCAGGTTGGACGGGGAGGTACTCAGGATTCAAGGAGAATGATCGGGAAGAACCTTAAGGCTTATCTCTTGCATGAAGACACGTCGATGTTTACGAAACCAGTGTTACGCATTTCTAGCCCATGTAGTGGAAAAGAAAGAAGAGGACAACAAGATGGTAGATATTCCTGTAGTACGAGACTATCCGGATGTATTCCCTGATGACTTGTCGGGTTTGCCTCCTCCATGCAAAGTGGAATTTCATATAGAGTTGGTTCTTGGAGCTACGCCGGTAGCAAAAGCACCGTATCGGTTGGCACCATCAGAAATGCATGAGTTATTTAGTCAATTACAAGAACTACTAAAGAAGCGTTTTATTCAACCGAGTCACTCACCATGGGGAGCACCGGTATTATTTGTCAAAAAGAAAGACGGGTCGTTCCGTATGTGCATCGATTATCGCGAGTTGAACAAATTGACCGTAAAAAACCGATATCCTCTTCCCAAAATCGACGACTTGTTCGATCAGCTGTAAGGAGCCTCGTATTTCTCCAAGATCGACCTTCGTTCTGGATACCATCATCTAAGGGTTTTCGAGGATGACATATCGAAGATAGCGTTTAGGATTTGTTATGGGCACTATGAGTTCTTAGTCATGCCGTTCGGACTGACTAATGCACCAGTTGTGTACATGGATCTGATGAATCGAGTATGCAAACCTTACTTGGATAAGTTCGTGATCGTATTCATAGATGATATACTTATCTACTCCCGATCGAAAGAGGACCATAAGGAACACCTTCGGGCAATACTGAGTCTATTACAAGAAGAGAAACTTTTCGCTAAATTCTCGAAGTGCGAGTTTTGGCTTCGAGAAGTGAAGTTTTTGGGGCATGTGGTTAACAAAAATAGGAATCATGTAGATCCCGGAAAGATTGAAGCGGTGAAGAAATGGGATACACCCCAGACACCTTCAGAAATACGACAATTCTTTGGATTGGCCAGATACTATCAATGTTTCATCGCAAATTTTTCAAAGATCGCTCAACCATTGACACTGCTGACTCAGAAAGACAAGAAGTTTGATTAGGGACATGCACAAGAACAAGCATTCCAAACGTTGAAGGTGAACTTGTGCAACGCACCGATATTGTCCCTCCCAGACGGAACTGATGATTTTATGGTGTACTGCGATGCTTCACATCAAGGATTGGGATGTGTGCTAATGAAGAAGGATAAGGTGGTCGCCTACGCCTCACAACAACTTAAGGTGCATGAAAAGAACTATACAACTCATGATTTGGAGTTCGGCGCTGTAGTATTTGCACTTAAGATATAGAGGCATTATCTATATGGAACCAAATGCATCATCTACACATATCATAAGAGCCTTCAACATATCCTGAGTCAGAAAGAACTCAATATGCGTCAGTGACGTTGGGTAGAGTTACTCCATACGATTGTGAAATCCGGTATCATCCGGGGAAAGCGAACTTGGTGGCGTGAAACCACTACGTGCTCGAGCGTTGGGATTGACTATTCAAACGAATCTAAAAGCTCAGATCCAAATTGCACAAAGTGAGGCATTGAAAGAAGAAAACCTTGCGGGAGAAGAATTCCGAGGGTTGGATAAACAGATGATTTGCAAGGATGATGGTATACAGTACTTCATGGATCGTATATGGGTACCCAAATGGGGAGGTGCACGTACCTTGGTCTTGGATGAAGCACACAAGACACGATATTCTGTTCATCCTGGTGCGGACAAGATGTTCCACGATCTTAAGGATCTGTACTGGTGGCCAGGCATGAAGAAAGACATAGCTATATATGTGAGCAGATGCTTAACATGCTCGAAAGTTAAGGCTGAACACCTGAAACCATCAGGATTATTATAGCAACCTGAAATTCCTGAGTGGATATGGGAGAATATAGCCATGGATTTAATTACCAAACTCCCTAGAACAAGTAGCGGGCATGACTCGATATGGGTTATAGTGGACCGTATGATGAAGTCAGCTTATTTCTTACCAATCTGAGAGGATTACAAAATGGATAAGTTGGTGAGATTGTACATAAAGGAGGCCGTGACAAGGCACGGAGTGCTGGTGTCAATCATAATCGACCGTGATAGCCGATTTACTTCATGATTTTAGCAAACACTGCAGAAAGCGATGGGCACTCGATTAGATATGAGTACTGCCTATCACCCACAAACAGATGGTCAAAGCGAACGAACAATACAGACATTGGAAGACATGCTCAGGGCTTGTGTAATCGATTTTAGTGGTAGCTAGGACACTCATCTACCACTAATTGAGTTCTCTTACAACAACAGCTACCATATTAGCATTGGATGCGCTCCATTTGAAGCATTGTATGGGAGGAAATGTAGATCCCCAGTTTGTTGGGCAGAGATTGGTGAAAGATAGTTGACAGGCCCAGAGATCATTCAGGAAACAACAGATAAAATCTTCCAAATCAAAGATAGACTAAAAGCGGCCAGAGATCGCCAAAAGGGCTACGCCAACAACCGTCGGAAATCTCTGGAATTCAACGTGGGAGATCACGTTTTACTTATGGTCTCTCCTTAGAAAGGGATCGTTCGATTTGGAAAGAAAGGGAAGTTAGCCCCAAGATACATAGGACCATTCGAGATTACGGAAAGAATCGGTCAGGTGGCTTACCGATTAAGGTTGCCATAAGAACTTAGCGGTGTACATGATAATTTTCACGTGTCAAACCTCAAAAAGTGTTTGGCCAATGAGTCCCTTCACGTACGAATTGAGGAAATCAAGATCGATGAAAAGCTTAATTTTATAGAAGAACCTATAGAAGTCATGGACCGAAAGGTCAAACGATTAAGAAGCAGGAAGATACTGATTATCCGCGTGAGATGGAACTCCAAACGAGGACCAAAATTCATATGGGAACGGGAAGATCAGATGAAACGCAAATATCCACATCTATTTGAGGATGACACTCTTGGACCTAACACCAGTTGAATTTCAGAACGAAATTCTCTCAACTGGGGGATACTATGACATCCGTCACTAAGGTCCGTCAATTAACGTGTTTCTGTTAACTTTTCTTAGAAAGTTCACTCCTCACCTTTATAAACTATTCGTGTGGGTATTATACTGGCTTATCATTTTTACACTTGTGTTCTCATCATTAGCGTCTCTAACCTTGAAACCGTTACAATTGTCCTTATCGTTATCATTAAAATATACTATTTATATATATTATTATTGTCATTAATAAAGCCATCTTTAGGTTACAAATATCATTAATTCCCTTTTGATCATTAATATAACTAGCCGATTTAAGTCGTTTTCAACCGAAGCAAAATTTGGGAACTCGGGGGCTAAGTGCAGGGACCAAATATGACATTTTGCGAAACTAGGGTTGGGTATAAATACCCATATTCCAGCCCTAGCCTTTATAACTCCCTCTTCTCTTTCATCTTCTTCTTCTTCCATTTCTCCACCTCCTTCCACCGAACCGCCCCATTTCTTCGCGTTTTCACCGGCAAAGCCTCGGCTACCGCTGAGACAACTCTTTTCTCGCAGGTAGACGACCTTGGTCGTCCATTTTCTTGCTTGCTTACTTCTATGTTTTTAGGGTTTCGGGTGCTCGGGGCCAACCCGAGCACATGATGTCGCGTGGGTGCGTGTGTTGCCTTTCTGCGTGTTCTTCTTGTTTGTACATGTTTGAAATGTGTTTCTGGAAGTCCTTACGGTGTAAATCTCGTGCACGGAGTAGCCGAAGGCTGCTCTGCACTTCTGCAGTCGCGAATCTGCTGTTCAGGTGACTGGGTCTGTCATGCGACTGAGTCGTGCGACTGAGTCCATGCGACTGGGTGAGTCGTGCGACTGAGTCCATGCGATTGCGTGAGTCGTGCGACTGAGCCTATGCGATTGTGTGTGTCATCCGATTGAGTCATGCGACTGTGTGTATTCATGCGATTGAGTCTATGCGGATGGATGTGTGCGTTTGTGTGTGTATCGCACCACTGAATACCTAGTCGCACGAATGGAGGTTCAGTCATACGAATGAAGCTAATTCGTACGAATGAAGGTTGAATCGTGCGAATGGATGTTGAGTCGTGCGATTGGGTGCTGTGTGGTACGACTGAATGCTGAGTTGCACGAATGAGGGTTCAATCATACGAATGAAGCTGATTCATACGATTGAAGGTTGATTCGTGCGGATGGAGTGTTGAGTCGTGCGTCTGGTCCTGTCGTGCGATTGGAGTTGTTGTGTGTGAGTTTCTCCTTATGTGTGGTGTGTGTTTGTCGTGTGATGTTACAGTGAAATCGACGCGAGTACCGTTGCTAATGACAATCTTTAAAATTAACATCATCAAACTTATTAATGTTATTCCAAATCAAATCAACGTAATATTTTACAATTTTCAACA